>VWZI01003599.1:33460-81959 GCA_013396835.1 Psilopogon haemacephalus | reverse complement strand
TGTGGGTTTGTTTTTTTTTTTTTTTTTTTTTTTTTTGTGAGACCAGCATCTCACACCACAGTCTCTGAAAGAACATTTCTCTTCTCCATGTTGTACAAAAGCCAGTTACGGTAATTTTGGATAGGTTAGGGAAGATCTGAACTGGTGTTAATCCTATTACTAGTATGTTTGCATATACAACGTATGTATGTATGTATATATATGTATTTCCAGCGCCTAGGCTAACATTTATTGCAATATGATTATATTTTCACTTTTCAATTACCTGTGATTTAGTGTTGTTTCTATGTCAAATCTGTCAGTGCGTTAAAAGAAGTTCAGTGAAAAAGGGCCACCCTGAGTTGCTCTAAAAATGCCGTCTTTGAATTGTTCAGACAAGGGGAACCAATTTTGGTTGTTGTGTAAATCTCAAGAAAATGTCCAGAAAGAAATGGAGGTGGACATAATGAACTGGAAAGATAATGTTTTCAATTCAGTATTAGGAGACAGTCCTTCTCTTGTGTTTTCTGCCCCATTCACTGGTTTCTGTGGTGAAAACCATCCCCAGCATCAGAGATCTCACAACTGCAGAAATCTATGAAATGGGGCAGAAATCTCCATGTTGCAGCTCCCAGGACTATTCCTCCTCTCCCACTGGATCTTTGATGCAGACAGCAGCAGTTGTAAACTCTGATTCCACTGCCTGCACCTCTGCTCTATCTTCTTAGAGCGAATTATCCTTTCATTCTTTCCTTCAGGAGAGTGCCTGTGAGCTGAGAATTGAGTTAAACCCACCTATTAATTTTAGCAAGGACCGCTAGTAATCCTGAACCACTGACAACTTCTAGACACCAGCAACATGGACAGAAGCAGAACAGATGGAATGACAGGTAGAGCACTTGCTTCCCATCCCCACTCCTCTGAGAGAGCTTGAATTCTTTATGTTCTCCATGTGTCGTATCTGTTTAGACTCCATCAAAACCTGTTTTCTACTTAATATGAGACAAACGGTTTACCTGAGTCCTAAGTTAGACACTCAATTCCCCCACGATCAAGTGGTTTCAGCAGATTTAGGCCTGTTTCCTTCTGCCCTTAACTAATTTAGCTGAGCACATTGCTTCTTTTCACTTTCTCAGTCCCTCTCTTCTGTGTGTGCCATATCCATCCTTATTGAAACCCGTGCCAATGAGGCAAGGGAAAAAAAAACCCACCACCCCACCACCCCCCATCAATGACAGTTGCCTAGGTCAGCTTCCAAATCTGGAATTTTGCAGGGATCCTCCGTTACGCTGAATTATCTCACAGAGGCGAGTGTAACATCTTTGTGAGATGTAGGCTCTTCCAGACTCTTTGTCCTCCATGGTAATGTCCCAATCACACTGAAGTGCTCCCAAATGTGCGAGGACTATTTAAGCTTTGTAAATGCTGTCCTCCAAAAATCACTCCACATAAATGTTTCATGTCTCTCCTCTGCGATGCACAGGCCCCGAACATTCAGCTGTGAGGGTGTTTATATTTGTGGAACTCTCTTGAACATTTGCTGTGGATTTCAAACAGCTGCTACACTGAAGCACTGGGAATAGTAAGATCATGAATATTCAGGTGAAGCCACTGGAATGAACAGCCGTTAATAGAATAAATGCCTAAACAGTTGTGTAAGGCTTATTAAGACCTATTGGGGCTGAGATAATAAATTCCCTCTTTGACACGTTGCAACTACTGTAGTTTAAACATTTTGGACCACCTCTTCAAAACTGAAAGAAAAAATTATGTTAGTTCTGTGTGATAACACAATGAAACACCTGGAAGGCTTGGCGCTTGTATTAGATTTGGCCAAGAGATTTTAGCTCACTATCTCATCCTCACTTAAAATCATGGCACTGTTTATTGTGTTAGTTGTCAAGGTTAACCAGATTACATATGGTCTGGACTGATCATGGTTATCTCACTGGTGAAACATTTTTCCCCCTACGTTCCCTTCAAATGTGGAAATAATAACATTCTAATTTTGCCATGGAGCAGTAAAGTGGACAAAAATCTACTGTGTGAAAAGAGAGGAGAAAAAAAAAAAAAAAGAAAAAAAAAGTGCATTCAACGTTGTCTTATCCCACTGTGAAAACCCAACAAAGTTCAGGAAACCTGCTCCAGCAGCCTGGCTTTGTGTGTTTACAAAAGATGGGCATTTCTCTGGCTGACATGGCTGCTGCGGGGACATCTCGGTGGCTGAAGCAATCACAAAGCGCTGGGTTTGTGCAGCCACTCGGAGCACCGAGAATGGTTAATTGTTGGAGAAGAACTGTCTTCTCCTTTGAATTTAGCTGTCACGTTGCATTATGCTGTGCTGCATTGCCTGGTTCTGGCATACTGTGTCACAAAACATAAAATCCAACAGGATGCAGTGTAACTCTTGCAGGTTAAAATTTAAAGGCGAACTCAGTAATATTTGATCAGTTACCTGCTGTCAGTTCAGATAAAGGGCATTTGATCTGCAGTAGCAGGGCTAACTTGTTAGGAGCAAACTCTCACACAGCAACACAGGTTTGCTGCCTTCATCTCTGCAGCAGCTGTGAGCTGGAAAGTGCTATAAGGGCAGCTCGGGTGCATTTGGAACTTTCAAAAACTAACCCACTTGAACTCTTTTAAAATATTTTAAGGTAATTATGGAATTTCATCCCTATTCTCTACTATCTGTTGGTGACAAGCAGATTCTGGTTAGTTATTTCAAGAGGAAAACCACAGGTTACCTGAGAGATCCAAAGGAAAGACTTGATGCCACTGAAATTTTTACAGCCCCCCACTGTAACACACCACACTTTCTAAGGCTTTTCTGCATGCAGTGATTAGCTTTTCTGATCTAGTTGTGTGAATAATCTCAGATGTGTTTGTTGACTGCCCTGATGTATGCAGCATACTGTATGAATCAGCCTTCTGCATGAAAGAGAAGCTGGTCAGGATGAAATAAAAGCTAAAATCCCACCATTTCCCCTCATCTCTCTCCCTGCACTCCTGTTTTTCTGTGACCTGTTTATCAATATGAGAACCAAATCTGTTTCGGAAACTTCTGTGTCATGGTTACATTTTGGGAGGAAGGAACAGATGGAATAGATTAATTAGTCAAACTATGTTTAAGTAGAAAGGCATTTCTTTCCATGAGTAGCCAAAGGCTAGAAAGAACATATAAGGGACAAGGAGAAGTGCTTCAGGATTTCTTGCCTGCTGGAACTACTTCACAGTTTAAGACTTCCAGCAGCATAAAGGGTCTTTGATTTCAGCTGCCATTAAGAAGTAGGTCAGGAGGTGCCTGATTTGCAGGAAGGCAACTGCTCCCTCTTGCTTGTTAAAAGTTGTCACTCCAAAACATTTAATACATGTTATTTTATAAGGACTCTGGTGTATAATGATTCCACTGGGTCATCCTGCAATATGAAAGGAAGCGTCCCTGCTGCTAGTATCCATCCATGCACACTCACTCCTGTTCATCAGCAAGTACCTACCTAATATCATGCACCATCATCTGTCTCCAGTTTTCCAGAGCCTCAGGAAAATGCTCATTTCATCACCTCCCCATTTTTCCTGTTTGGAAGATTTGCCACCACACTTCAGATTCCAGTGTTCCTAGCTGCAACAAAGCCAGGCCAGACACACCACTGCTTTAGAAACTTCACAAGACTTGGTTTAACATCAGTATTATCTTTGCCTGGTGACACCACCCTATGTGAAAAAAAAAGCAGCAACTGGTTTAGAAATCATGCGTCAGCTGGCTTAACAGCTAACTCGTGATGGTACCACATACTGGCTGTTAGCTGCAAGGCTTTTGGCTTGGGTTCACTCATACTACCTAAGAGTAGATACATAAGCAAGACACCTACAAGAGGACTGTGATCATCACAGTAATATCCCTCATTTGCCAGTGGAGAGAAATATGCCCATTTGAACGTAATTCAGCTACTTTATGGGCCTGGGTTTTGCCACAGACTGCAAAGGGGATCACTGACATAATTGGCTTAGCTACTCATCAGCTGATCACCAGGCAGAAGAATTCAGGCCCTTCTTGCTGATTTGGTTTCAAAGGAGCAATTCTCACAAACAATCATATTTACCAAATAAAATGTGTAATTCCTCCTTTGACAATTTTTGGGGAATGTGTTTTAGTGCTCTTTCTATTTTTATTTTCTGTCACAGACAGGAGGGGAAGATGGGCAAGAATCTGGGATGGAAACAGTTATTTCAAATAACTGAGTCGGGACAGATTTTGGCCAAAAGGAAAATTTAAATCTAATGCAGATGTAGCTTACTGGTGTCTGGAACAGGAGACATGGTCCCAATCATAGAGTAGCACCCAAGGCTGGCTCAGGAAGCAAAGAGATGTCTGTCAGCTGGGGACAAAACTGTTTGCCTAGCCCCCAGCCAGAGGAAATGTCCTGAGACTGCAGCTGGGAGTGTAGGATCAGGGAAAGGATGGAGCTTTGAAAGCAAATCCTGCTGGCTTCTTTTCTTGTTGGCAGAGGAGTAGGGTTGCTAGAAGTACTAGCAGGGTCTGAGAAGGAAGAAGAAAGGATTTAATTTCTTGTGTGGTTTCTGAGCATGGGTATCTGTGCATGGGAGTGAGCAGAGACAGTGCGGACTCCTTCTCTGGGCCAGGTAGGTGCCCTGGACTGAGCTAGCATGCCATCATGCTGCTGACACAGCCCAGGATAAAACTGGTGTAATCTCCTGCCTCATCACCTCCACTGTCCTGCAACAAGGAGGCAGTTGTGTGCAGACAGGAATTGCCAAATGCCAGAGGCTGTTTCTGAGGTGACAGTTATGGACACAGCTGTACATCCAGGTGTGTAGGTACAGCAGTCCTTGGGCAGAGCTCTGGCTAGTGCTGTCAGCTAGGCATTAAGGCCACAAAAATGAAACTTTGAATGGAGCTTAGTTTTTCTGAGCATTGATGGTGAAGCTGACATATGATGGCACAAGCAATGAAGTGAGAGAAAAACAAAGATGCTGTGCAGGACTTTCTATAGGCTTGCCTTTCCTTTTCAAGAAGCTTTCTGAAATTTGCATTTTAAAAATCCCTTTAAATTCATGGTATTTGCTGTGCCTTTGCTACACTTACGAGAAAGAAAAGGCAAAAAAGCAAGGAAGGAAGCAAAAAAGAGATTTTTTTTCCCCCCCCTGGTTATCTTACATAACTCTGGGCACTAAGATCTGGAATATATCTCACAGAAAACACTACATATACTGAAAAAGTGCAGTTTGTGGAGTTTAGTCTCAGTGAAATGGATGGAAACAAAAAGAAAGAAGAGATCACCAGAGGTCTGTTTAGAAAAGCAATATTAAATAGCATAAGGAAACCTGATCTCACAGCTCCCACTTAGCTCGCTGCAGTCACCTACAGTTTAAGAAACTTGAAGTGATATTGTTCAAATCACTTGGCTCTAATACTTGTGGTTCTCACCAATAAAGTGATACATGGCAACCAGGGCTCATGCTGCAAGAATGTTGATCTGGACTCACATCATCTCAAAGCCTTTGAATGCTAAGGCTGAGATGTGGTGCAGATCCATGCACTGGGAATTGAAGCTGATGGAGTATAGGTCTGCTTTACTAGTGGCCTTTCACGGGCTCGTTAGAAACAATCTTGGAACCCTTGGGAATGTTCATTCCAGAGGCTGCAAAGCATGGCTGTCTAATTTTAGGACAGGTATGTGGTTACTGAATTCATAATACCATTAACTCATTTCTTATTGTGTTTTCCTTTCAAGGGAGGAACTAATGGAAGCAGGATTATTTTCAGAAGATGGTTCTTTGGCTGATAGTAAGTATGCACTTGTTGGTGAGAGGTCTGTTGAGAGTGGGGACACAGGGTCAGGATCCCAGGGGAAACAGTAGTAACATCTTGACAGGAAAGAAATGGAAGTTCTCTAAGTAAAAAATGCTGTTTGCTTGTGAAATAAAAATATAATGACAGGGTATGAAGTTCAGGGAACAAATGTGCTATTACGTGGCTCCTGGCTTCAGTGCTACCTCTGCACAGTGAATGTAAACTTTTGCGTGGTAGGAATCACCCTGGGAAATGCCTTGATTTCACAATATCCCCACGATGATGCAGCACAATTGGGTACCTCGTACCTCTGCTAAGTGGGGTCAGCTAAATGCAGAGGAGTCTGAAAGAGATACTGCACAGTCTGCTGCAAGCCATTCTGGAGGCATTGTCATGCCTTGAAACCACTGCAATCATCAGTAACCATGGATTTTAACAGTTTGCTACACTGGTGGGTCCAAAACACCTCTTCTAAGTGTGGAAGAGGTGTTGTTAGGTAGCACAAAGAACACACATGGCTGAAAAACCTGCATGACTAAAATACATAAATTAATGTCTGTCAAACGTACTTCAATCATCATGTAAGCCTGACTGTTTTGCCTTTCTTTAGTACAGGGGTATCCTTGCTTGTGATCTGGGTTCCATGGATACCATGAGCAACTCCAACTTTGTGCCTTTAATGCTGGCACTGTAAAAAACGCTGTTTAAATATTCATGCTGACCTTAGAAAGCTATCCACTTGGCCATCTGGAGAACTCCCATACCCTATCCAGTAGTATTTTATTTTGAAGGCTATATTCTGATCACCCTGGCTAGGCTAAATAGACTATTGGTCCTTTTGTTTTGTAACTGCCGTTTAGTTACCCCTCAGGATGTCAGCTCAATTTATCTGAGTGGAGGTGAAAAAATTCTCTAATAACACTATGGATAAATAGGGGATGGTTAGGAGGTTACTCATTCCCACTGTCACTGCTGGGAATGGAGGTGACCTTGTCTGTACCTAGCTAACCTTGCACCTTGTGGCTTGCATGAAAATGCAAAGCAAAGCCTGCCAGGTCAGAGTGAGAGCCCAGCCTTGTGCTGAAGCAAAAAGAAGTTGCTTGTGTTAGACAGCGCTGGAGATGTGTGCTGTGCAGGGACACAGAGTGCACTGTGCCCTGAGCTAATGGGAAAATGAAAGGAGAAGCAAGACACTTACTTAAGTAGAAGTGCATGTGATAACAGAGAGGGACAGGAAGAGGAGAAAATGCTATGCAGGATATCAAAGGCAGAGGTGTTGCAATCTGGCATCTGGACTTGCAAGGAAGAACCAGTTTCTCAGGACTGCTTGCCTTTGCTGGCTTGAGATGGCAACAGAAATGGGCCCAGTTTCATTCCCTTAATTATAAAAAGGCATTGTTTGGAGTAAATGAAGGATCATAGCCATCCAAGTTCTCCGAGGACAGTTCTACTGTCCAGGGATCTCCAAAGTCACCTGCAACACACTCACTACCAAAAGCCATTTGCTATGAACTGTCTTGCCCTGAGACACTCCACCAGTATTGCTAACACAAGATTAGAAGAATTGCTCATGATGAACAATGTTTATTTTGGCTTTTTCTCTCCAGTTTGGGAGTGGGGGCAGCGGTGATGGTGCTATTTGGCTGATTTATTTATGTTAGGAAGGAGGGTGGAGGAAGGGGGCGTATATCCATGGTCACGCTGACTTTTTCAAGCTGCTTTGGAAGAAAGTGCGTGCTTAATTTGCATTCAAACTGCGTCTCTGGTTCCTATCTCTCAGTAATGCTTGAATAGATTGTGGTGTGTACAAACCTGGAAATAACTCCAAGCTGGACTGACAAGAGTTAGGAAACACTGCTTGATTCTTCTGTTTTGTTTTACTTTTTTTGGTCTTGGAGAGATTTTTACTCTTTGCTGCTTGATCATTTTCCCTGTGATTCATGTCCTTTCAGGAAATAGTAATTGACAAAAATAAAGCACTTTGGATGTTATTTAGTGAGCTCTAGCTAAATTCACACAGTCCTGCTTAAGAATCTATGCCCTCCATGACACATTTGTTTTAATCTTCCAGCCTTCTCTAGACAGATTTTTTTTTTTTCTTCTGTCCTGTGCAGGCACAAAAGCACTTTAGTCAGCACAAATTTGGAGGTAGAACAAAAAGCCTGTAATAGCATATCTCATGCTGCTATCAATTTTCCACTAGTGGAGCACTCCAGTACATGAAGTCCTTTGTCTATGTTCAGAAGTCAGGTTCAGTGACATTACACAACCAATGACAACATTATAGTGTGTTCCACACTGTTTTGAATTGTAACTTGGGAAAAAAAATAAAGAGAGAGAGAATAAAATAAAGAAAAGATGTCTTGGAATGTGGCCAGTGTATAATGATTCCAATTCTGAATAAATCCAACAACCAATTACACTAAATTCAACATTTTCATGTATTATAAGTTTAAAATCTCCCCTAATCAAATAGGGAAACGCTTTTCCCCCATTAAGCTATGGTTTTAGTTACCAGTAGGCCTCTAAAAGTCTGTTTCTGCTTAAAAAGAAAACCCTGAAAGGTTATATTTACAGTTTGTATGAAAAAGGGTTGAATCATACAATTATATATTTTAGAATACTATAGCGATGTAAAAGAGACTAATCATGATCCCAAATTCAATTTTCAAGCCTTTAATTGATGCCATCCCAAAGGTAACATTCTATCTTAATTGCCATACTGAAATGGTTGCAATTACGTAAAATAAAACTATTCATTGGTAACTGGAAAAAGTCTCCTCATTAAGCACACGATGGCCAGCCTTGAAAACAGTTGATTGCAAAAGGATGCAACCACTTTGCTAGTATTTCCTTTTCTGGTTAAACTCTCCTTCACATATGTTTAGTTGGTTCCCAAAAACCACACACACAAATTGAAGATAGTCCCATGAGGTTTGTCTGTGCTCCCTGCACCTCCTTTGGCAAAGCTGCTACCTTGTAGGTGGGGAGAAAGAGCTAGAAGCATCCTCAGTGATCAATGAGCAGAGCACACCGTGTTGTCTACAAGGTATTCTGTGAGAAGTGAGCTCCTCTGGAGGTGTTTTAAACCCTGCTCTGAACAAACTGAGCAAATAATAAGGGATGATTTAATCTTCAGATAAATTGGAAGTTGTACTATGGAGTGCACACAGGCCCTCCTGCTTTTATAGATGCTACACAAGGTAGGACTGTGAAGGGTTGGTGTCTTTGCTAGTTTGGAAACTGAAGAAAAAGCAAAGGAAACTAACCCACGGTTTTGTGGAGGTGACAGTAGATGTTGGTGAAGCAGGAAGACTGTCAGCTTTTTATCATTGCCAAGAGAGACTGAGCCACTCTCAATTTGATATCAACACCAAATAGTTATGAGGTGTTTATTCATTACCAGTCCTCCTATTCTTTACTTTCTGCAAGATAGAACCATCTAGTAGAGACAAGCACATCCTAGAATTAGGAACAAGGCACATGACATCCAGCTGTGGCAGTAGTAGATCGACAGGACAAGCTATGGAGACAAGAAGAACATCTCTTTTTTCTCTTTGATCTCAGCAAGACTGGATGCCTTTCCGATAGCTAGTGTCCAAATGAATACACATCACTTTCCTACTCTTGGTGAAAAAAAGAATCAATGTCTGCAGACAGTGGCATACAGGAGGTCAGATCTGATGATCAAAAGCTCTGGCCTCAGGTACCTAACAGAAACATCTTCCAAGTAACTTTCAAAAGTAAACCCATCACGTGGAAATGTTGAAAATAATCCACTTCTACAACATGGGAAGTTTCCACTCCAAGTGCCATCAGAGTTTGGGTGCAGATTTGGAGCTCTGTTCTACTTCAGAATACATAAACACAGCAAAAGGACGTTCCCTATCCCAGCAAAAGGACATTCCTTATCCACTCACGTCAGAGTGGAAGATGAGCTATAGAGCAGATACAAACAAGATGGAGAAGCACAAGTTAAGACTTTAATAAGCATCAACGGCAACACACCAGCTGCAGCTTCTCAGTTCAACTTTTCTGTCTACAGGTTAAAGAAGTATTCTGGTCCCACACCAGCAAATTCCAGAATGCAGAACCTGCCACTGAACATACCCATCCCTTAACATCATATGTATACATCTATCCATGCCACATATATTTATTGTGGGCACAGAAAACAAATCTTTTAAACATCTAGAAGATGTAACTGAAGTGATGTAGGAGCCTGAAAGTTGCTATCATAAACCTAGGTTTCTGTGTCCCTTTAAAAAGAGGACTTAGACTTCACTGGGACATAGTTGTCCAAGTGCTCTAGGCATGCCAGTGCAAGCCAAGTATTGCCTATATATATCTTTAAACATCTGAGCCTTTGAATTGCTGTGCTCTGTAGTGATGAATAAATGCCTACTTGGACATAGAACAAAGATATCTGACTAGCTGAATAAGCAGCATTTGAATTGTACAGAACATACAGGCACTCTGCTAAATGAGTGGCTGTTTGCTAGCTTGATCAATAGGAAAAATTGCTCTTTCTCTTTCTGAGCACACAGTATTTGTGGTAAGAAGGACACATACATAAACCCAAAAATCTATTTTTCACAATTGCCTGGGCAGACTTGTGAAAATGATAGGGCATAATTTTGCTAGTGAAATCTCTAGCAGTGATTTAGACACAGAAATCATTGCTTAGCCCCACAGACGTTTGGGATCTGTTCTCGTCCTGAAGCATGCAGGCTGGTAAAGCAGGATGCCAAGCCTGACCTACTTTTGTCCCTACCTCATTCCAAGAGACCTAAATCCTGGTCCTGCATTCAGTCTGGAAAACTCCTGTGAATACAAATGACTCTAGGCATGGCTGATAGACTCAGAAGGAGACCGAGTTATGTATTTACTTGAACCCAGTGCACTTGGGAGTTTAAGGGAATTTGAGGGCATGCAAAATTGTTCCTCTAGCAAAATCAATGCACTTTTAATGTAAATCAGCTTTGGAACAGCTTCAGGTTTCTGTGGAGGATTGCTTTTCACTCACTGAGGTGGTAAAACTCAGCAAAAAATATTTGAATCTGAAAGTTTCCCGAACTTTACTAAAATTGAAGTGAAAGGCAGTGTTCTAAGCTACCATAAATGGGTGCAGATCAGCTGTATGACAATTACCATGTAGATCAGCAAGGCTTGCATTTATTTAGCTGGCTGACCCACCTCTCCTATTGATCAGTTTTGCTGCTGAAATCATCACGATAGAGTTTTGCCTGACTGAAAAAGAAAACAAATGAAATGTCAACAACTTCAAACATAACAAATCCACAGATCATTATTCAGCTTGCTTTCAGAGCACCTCAAAAAAACTCTGTTAATGTGGTGGGATTTGAACAACATTCCAGCTTTGCATTTCTGCCCCAGCATGAAGAAAGCTTCCTTGGGACGATGGGGGGAAGTTTTTGCCCTTGGTCCTAATGTCACTTATGGATGAGACAGCTGACCCAGCACCAAAGGAGGATTGATTGAAGATGTTCCCTTGTGAAGACACAGCAGTTGCCTAAACTTCTGCTTTTGATATCTGACTCCAACTAGTCTAATTTGGGTACCCGGTAATATGCTTGCTTTCTCTGCCAGGTGGAGGTTTGCTGTAACATTTTCATTAGGTACAGACTGTTATGAGAGTTTGTTACCTGATATCAACTGCAACAAAACCATGCAAAGCTCAGCCTGAGCAAGTGAGAGGGAAAACAGGAAATTCTCATTGTAAATGGAGCAAGGTGCTTGACTTAATTTCTCTTCAAGTCAGGATTTGGTAGGCTATGTCTAATTGATGAGGACCTGCAAAAAGAGCAGTTGCTGTGTTGTAATGGAGAAAGTCCATTGGTGAAAGGTGACTAAACTGGAACCCTTACAACTTTAATTTTTCATCACCTGACTGAAGTTTGGGTAGATCGAAGAGCTCACACACTGAACAATTTCAGAGCTTACATGCTTGATCAATTCTACCTTTCTTCAGCTATCATAAACAGAAATAAAAGAGTAAAATCATAACCCAGGAAAATAGAGATCATTCAGATTTGCTGAACAGCCTCATATGTACCAGTGCAGGCCTGGAAGAGAGGGCGTACTGTGCAGATTGCCGCCATAAAACCAAAGACAGTGAGTGAAAACACTAATGCACTACACTTCTATGAAAGGTTTGCCCATGAACTTTATTAATTCCAGGTATGTGGAAAATGGTTGGAAGCAACAAGTGACTTGCTTGCGGTAGCTGTGAGCAGGAAAGCCGAGGACTCTGCCACTTACCAGGAATTCATCACAGAGATGGAGCAGAACTCAGCTACTCTAATTCTCACTCTCCTTGTCCAGCTGCTGTGCAATGCTGAATCTTTCCTCCTAAATCCTCCTCAACTGCCTTAAATATGAAATTTGATAATGCTGCTATGGAAACTTCAGACCCGTATGGGGTCATTTCATAAAACTCCATAAAGGATGTATTTATGTCACATGGAATTGCAGAATCACAGATCATTAGGGGTTGGAAGGGACCTTGAAAGATCATCCAGTCCAACTCCCCTGCCAGAACAAGATCATCTAGGGCAGGTCACACAGGAACATGTCCAGGTGAGTTTTGAATGTCTCCAGAGAAAAACTTTCTACAACCACTGAGCAGCCTGTTTCAGGGTTCTGCCAACCTTACAGTGAAAAAGTTTTCCCTTATGTTCCCGTGGAACCTCTTCTGCTCCACCTTGCACCCATTGTCCCTTGTCTTATCATTAAACATCACTGACCAGAGCCTGGCTCTGTCCTCCCGACACTTGCCTTTTACCTATTTATCAACATGAATGAGGTCACCACTCAGTCTTCCCTTCTCAAAGCTAAAGAGCCCCAGCCTCCCTCAGCCTTTCCTCCAAAGGCAGATGTTCCACTCCCTTAACCATCGTTGATGTCCCTACACTACAATCAAGTTAATAATCACCATTAGAAACACAATGAAATGGGAGCACACAAAGCAGAGCAGGCTCTCCTTCGGAGTGTAAATTGCATAGTACTCCACGGTGAAGGCAAGCTCTATTCTCTTCATGCTTATATTTAAATCTGTGTTTTCTTTAATTTAAATCTATTCTATAAAGATTTCAACAAATGGAAACAAAAGTATCCTTTAAAAAAAAGAAAAAAAAACCTGACACGATAGCATCCTTCATGCCAGGCTGGCCCTGTTGTGATTTTGCATTGAGGGTGCATTTTAATTGATGAAATGTGCTACACAGCACAACTTGAAAAAGTAACAACCTTTAGTTACCATTTGGAAATGTGATGGAGGTGCCAGAAGTTAAACTCTTAGGACTAAATGAAATAACAGAAGCTCCCTATCCTTCCTTGAAGACGCTCATTAGTTTTCACTTTCTCACATTCTGTTTGCCATGGATTTCATCCAAGAATGACGAATGTAGAGTTATTAAGCAAGTGATAGTTTCAAAACTCCAAGTGTCAGTGCTCAATGTGGAAGCTCGATTACCTTGCAGAGGACAAGAGGCTTAAGTACCAGTACTACAGAGATGGCATAAGCGAACACTCACACAGGAAGGTACTGTCAGAACAGCCTGAGAGATGCAAGTCAATCAGAAAAAGAGAAAGATAAACGAAAGGGGAATGTTTGAGGAATAATCTGGCGTAGGAAACCAGTAAAAGGGGGGGGGGCAGAAACGAGGAAGGAGTATTGGATGGTATGCAGATGGCAATGAACAAATACCTGTTCTTAAATCTGCTGCAGGACCAGCATGCAGGAGTATCTCAAGCACCATAAAGCCTCTTTGAGAGAAGAGGCAACTAATATTTCTGATTATGGGCTTGAAGAAAAGAAATCTGTACGGACACTCTTTTCACTTCTGTGGGCTTGCTGACCAGCCATGGGACATGCTCTATTGGAAGGGTACAAATGAACCTGCTGGAGAACATGGAGTGCAAAGCAGTGCTCAAAGCCTGGCCTTCTCAGACTGGGAAACAGAAAAGCAAAAATTCTGCATGACATCTCCCTGTTTTATCTTCCTGGTAACACCACTGCCACAGCTCCCTCCTTTATCCACCTCCAGCCCTAGATGAACATTTCGTCTGACACTTTAACTTGCTTCCTACCACACACCAACACTCTGAACAAGTCAAGTTCGTATGTCAAGCTATGCCCATTTTTGCTCACTTTTAAAATTGCTTTCTCCACTTGATGATTTTTCTCACAAACTAAAGTGGAAACAAAAGAATAACCTGGAAAGAGCCGGTTATGTAGGGAAATTTTCTGTCCTAGATGCAGTAAAATACTAACAGGGTTCTGAGTGAAAAGCCTTTTGGGCAGTTTCTTACTTGATTTCCAGGCTCAAGTGACTTGAAGTGTGTCATCTTGAATCACATCCCAGCTCTGGAAGTTTGCCTCACCCTGGCTGGTGGCCTGTTTCCTATTCCACACCTGGAAGCCAACAGGGTTGTATCTAGAACCAAAGCCTGAACATTCCTTCTGCAAATGTTTCTCTGTTTAAACCACAAGATTAAGCCTCGTTTGTAAAGATTTAATTTCATTTTTTGCATTAATTTAGACTCATTGTTAACCTCCAGTCTGGTGGTGGTTTAGACTGGCAGAAACCTTTCAGAGCATCAACTCTTACTGAGTTTTATGTCATTGTCAGCTATAGAAATTCGGCTTAAAAAATGTGGCTTTGTGCAAGCTGAAACTGTCCAAAGTACCCATAAGCCATGTATCTCACCTCCTTTTAATTCTGTTTTATGCAAACAAACTGCACCTGAGTTTATTACACTCAAACATTCCTTTCAGTTTCCTTTCCCAGGACAACTACAGTGATGAAAATTTATTTTTGCAGTTTTGTGTTCTGAGGAGTGAGTTCAAGGGATTTAAGGGATGATAGAGGCGAGTTGGAGACATACCAGAGGGAAGCATGAATAATGGTTAGAGTTGTAGATAACATGACCTGATTATGAAGAGGAGGATCGTTTTCTTTCCTCTCTGTAGCCCTTGTATTTGATATTATTAGGCCTTCCCTGTTTCCTATAGGACACCTTTTTATGAGATCCTGTTGTCCAAAATGGATGAGAAGCAATGGGAGCTGCAAGGAGAGACTTTGCAATTTGAACATCCTCTGTGAAATACTGAAATAGATTGTCTCATGAGGTCACAGATTATTTGTCACTGGAGATCTTGTCAGTATCAGAACGCTGACCATGCTTTTGGACCGCTCATTGTACTAGGTGACCTCTTGGGCTTTTTTTGCGGCGAAACTAATGGCAAATCCAAGAGGATATTTTTCCCCCAAAAAATAGCATTCTGTGATACTTGCCACCAGGCTGAGCAGAGGAGCCTTTCATAGGGCTTTTCTGTCAGGAAAAAAAGTAATTATCCAAGCCTAGTCAATGGTGTCTCACATATGAGTTAGTGGCTGGTCCCTATTCCCATTCCCTAGAGATTTTAAGGTCCTGTTGCAACAGATACTAGGATCTGGCAGTTCTAAGCCTCAGCTTTTGTTGCAGCTTTCCCACTCCCCCGATCCTGTCTTCTTGATCTGCTTTTTTAGGCACCCACTGCTAGGCCTTTTCTCTTTTTTGGATTCATGCCTGCATCTCAAAATCATCACTATCCTTTCCCATGGGTTTAGTGTCAGGTCCTTCGTGTACAGTTATCTGTCAGTGAGGATTTCATACGGTCTCAATTTATCTTGTGCTCTCCAAGCATATTTTGGGCAGCCCTGACAGTATTCTCTAAATACATATTTTGCTGGAAGTCCACACATTTATTCTTTACTGGTTTTAGTTTCCCTGTAACCTTAATTAGAAATGTAATTAGATGATGGCTGCTATTCCTTGGGAGCTTCCAAGCATGCTCTAATTTATAGCCCACTGTTACTCAGTACAAGTTGTAGAAAAATCCATTTGCTGTAACAGCTGTTGCAGGGCATGGATGGGAAACAAGGTGTCAGGCCATTTCTAGAAAGGTCCAGAAGAAAATGAGTGTGATTGAATGTTCTGATTCTAATAGAGTGCCTTCAGAAATGGAAGAGGGATGATTTATCTCCGCTCTACCAATTAAACCATTATAATCCCTGCCAGTAAGAATTTTCAACATACGGTTTGCTGACGGGTTCATGAAAACAGGGTTGGTCTGAACCCTGAGAAATCCCCTGTGAGATCCTCTGTCCAAAAGCAGGCTTGTTGCTGGCAGAGGTTTGTCTAACAGATTCTCTACCATGCTCTGTTACAAGCGTCCTGGGCATGTTCTAAGGAGGGCATTTTTCTGAATGGATGACAAGGCAGTGAGGTCTGGAACAAGAACAGGGGCAGCAAATGTATCCTAGTAAGAATGAAAGTATTTAAGAGCTTACAGTGATACATTCCTGAGAGCTGTAAGAATTGGGGCAGAGCAGTAAGAGTGGGTCTGCACCACAGTTATGGAAATAGGTGGAAGAGAGAATTTCTGTCCCAAAATGCTTGCAGAAATGAGTTTTGTCTCCATTTGAGCTTGAAGATTTTTTAAATGCTTTTAAATTTGGTTTTATTTAACCCACGTCAGGTTGTCCATCTCTAATATTGTTCAGGATTATAAAAAGGAAGTGCTTTGCAATGGCAGATTTTATTGAAATTCACCAACTGTGGGTTGCAGAGTAATGCGCTGCTCTTCCTCGATCTGTGATAGGATCATGTCTGCCAGTTTACAGTGGTTCTGCACTAATGCTGATACCTTCAGACTGAATGTAGATGCAGATTCAGTTCTAACTCTATTAGTATGCCTAGTGTCTATAGAATAAACTTTCCATCCCATGGTTAGAATCAACATGGACATCTTCACTACCAGTGTTATTCCCACGGTGCAGGCGAGACAGTGGAGAGAAGGAACTCTTTCAGCTTCAGCTGAAATACATGGAAAAACTCACACTGACTTCATAAGAAGTTAGATCAAGTTCCAAGGCTGCATGTCAACATTTTCTGAGTGGTCCTGACTCTGCAGAGGGGCCCCTACATCATGTTACATTCCTTCACAGAAAAAAAGGATGTGGGATTTTTTTACCATTCCAGAGACAGCTCTCTTTGGAAATCACAGAAAGAAATGGATGTGAAAAGCTCAACGGTCAAACCCTAAGCTGCCTTTTATGCTGGCATCTTTTTTTTGGATGGAGGAGGAGGGCAGTGTGCACGCACATGCTCTCACAGCTAAGGTCTTAATTCTATCTCCAGATGCTGTGCATAATCTAGAGGTTTATCTTAATGAATTATTTCTGTTATTACTGCAGGCAAAGTGAGATTTAATTTGATGTGTGATATATCCCTGGATTAACTACCCCTTGGTTTTATTTGCTCCATAATGGTGAATTTTTGTTTATAGACCCATTTTGTAATTACATCCCTGAGCTCTGAAGGGCTACAGCAATACTGCTCCATCCTATAGGAAACCAGTATCCAATTCCCTTCTCCCAGTCCTGTTGTCAGCTGTGGCTAAAACAGAAGCTGCACAATATGATGTTCACTATTTTGTCTTGCTTAATAGCAGCTCTGCAGGACAAACTACATTGAATTGAGAGATTCTCCTTGGCTGAAAAGTCTGCTATTAGCACTTGAGAGGTGTTTGCAAAGTCAAAGAGAAGCTTCACCTTGACAAATGACAACAGTGTGTGTTACAACAAGCTCCAGGTGCAATCAGTCAAATCCTTCATAGTACCCACACACTGAAAGTGCCACAATACCACAGAGGCTCCATTGGCTCTACATGGAGCTGTGTGGCATAGGAATATGTGGCACAAAAGTTCAGGAATTCTGTATTTCCCAGCTAATCTCTTCTCAGTGGGAAGCCAAACCTTCACCCCAGGCTGACACTCTTCTGCTTTAAGCCCAGACCATTCTCTTCCCTCATGTTTTAGCCAGAAGGTCTAGGATCAACATACCTGTACTGGCTCATGTTCACAGCATCTCTTTAGCACCTACATTAGAATCATGGAATCGTAGAATGTTTTTGATTGAAAGAGACCTTTAACATCATTGACTCCAGACATTAATCCAAAACTGTCAGGGCACCACTAAACTCTGTCCCTCAGCACCTCATTGAAGTCTCTCCAGGAATGAAGACACCACTTCCCTGGGCAAAAAACCCCAGTTACCAGAAGACACAAAGGACTGTATCTTAAATCCAACTCATCCACTTCCCTGGTACTGATGTGTCCAAGCCATAGGGGTATCAAATCTCCACAATCATGGAGGAGAAGGGCAGAAGCACAGATGTTTGAGCTCCCATTGCAGCTCTGTAGAGAACAGGACACAGCACTGCTGCTCCAGAAGCTGTGACAGCACACAGACCTAATCCCCTGGTAACATATGGCACTGCATGCAAGCAGAATGTCTCAATGCAATCATGGTGATCTTAATTAGTACTACTTATAACAACAGAAGTCATCCTAAATACCAGGAAAAGTAAGTGGGACCAAACAAATCCATCTGAGTATTAGTATGCTCCATGGAAGGAGTTGTGGGGGGAGCAGTGTGACCTCTGACTCAGGGCAGCATTGCCTTGTCATGCACACCAGCTTGACCCTTCACTCATAATCATACATAAGCTTGCTGGGAGCATGGACCGACCTCCCTGCCTGGGTGCCCTATGCTGGAGCAGCAAGGCTTTGCTCCCACCAAAGTCTGGAGTGATGGAGCACTGCATGAATTCCTTGGAGAGGGGATTGCCATAGGACAAGGCAACAGCTATGAAGTTCAAATGGAAAGTCATGCTTATGTGAGAGGGAGGTGATGGGTTCAGTGCCTATCCAAAGAGAGTCACAATAAAAAATAAGCATGTTTTCTAGAGACACATCACATTGAAGATTAAGTGTTTTTACTTACTGGCAGACAAGAATGTTTGAGGCCATTAAAGTGCAGAAAGCCTCTAGTTTGTAAGGAGTGCCTGCAGATTTATGCTGAACAGCAAGTATTTGTAGTTGCTCTTAACGTGTCAGCCATCATACACTTCCACTAAAAGTTTATGTCCAGTTTTCTTTTTTCTTTTATTTATTTATTATTTCCCCTCCCTCATGCCCTCCCCCTTCCCTGTCCCCCAAGTTAATAACATTAAATGTTGGAAAGACAAAGACTTAACCATTACAAGGAGTGATATTCAGGGCTGACACCAAAACTGTCCTCAAAATCACCTACTGTTTGGAGACTGCTGCAGTATGGTTCAGCTTCCTGCCTTTTTCCAGCTCAGATCAAACCTGTAGTGTTGTTTTACTGCCTTGGGAGTGTGAATTTCAAATGGCCCTTAAGGGTGGAAAGTGATTTAAAAATATTTTTCTAAGAAACCCCAAAACAGAAGCAGCATTTTTGTGAGTGAAAATCTAGGAGTATGCATCAACATTTGCAAACATATCTGAGGGATGCAAGGAACATAAATTCTGGGACTTCAAAGTTGTCACGAGGCCAAATTCTTGTTTCCTTTACCCATATGAGTAGTGCTGCTCAAATCAATGGCTTGAAACTGTTTCTGTAAATAAAATGAGTAAGACTTAGCCTGAAGTCTACAGAAAATAATATGAACAATCTTTATTGCCCCCAGGGAGAAGCCAAACATTCCTTGGCTTGACCTGTCCCCACACAGCCCATGGAGCAGAATCCATCATGCTTGGCTACTCAAGTACTGGGTACCCTCATCCCTGCTGTTGATGTGGCTTTTGCTATCCCTGCATCACACTTTTGCCTTTCCCAGTTGCTTTGCTGGTTGAGGGAGGCAGCACTGGGAACTTTTGCCTATTCATGCACTGGAAGTGAAGAGGACCATGGACAAGATGGGAGGGAAGCAGAAGAGCAGAGATCTACCTTTGCCATTCTCTACAAGTTCATGTTAGGACCAGGGACAGCCAAGCCCTTCCAGCACCAGTTTTGATTTTAGCTTAGATGTAAGGAAGAAATTCTTCACTGTGTGAGTGGTGAGACACTAGAACAGGTTGCCCAAAGAACCTGTGCATGCCCCATCTTTGGAAGTGTTCAAGGTCGAGTTAGATGGGAGTTTGAGCAGCCTAGTCTAGTGGAAGGTGATCATGTTCATGGCAGTGGGTTTGGAAGTATCTTGAAGGTCCCTTCCAAGCCAACCCATTCTGTGATTTTGACAATCCTGTTTGACCTCATCTACTACTGAAGGGGACTGAGTAACAGTAAAATGCTCAAGAAATTCAACAGAGCTCACACAGACTTTAAAGGCTCCTATAGAAAATTCATGCTGGTAATTACAGCCCTGCTACAAATTTCTGGAGGAAAAAATGTTGCCTTTTTTTTGGTGTTTGTTTTTTTTTTTCTTAAATCTGCCCCCCACCTCCCCTTCATTCTAGAGTCCTAATCTTTTGCAAGAACTGAATACTAGGTCTGTTACTTGCCTTCTACTGTAGCAGGTCATTTACTGATCCTTTTTTCTACGCTAATAAGGTCTAATAAATTTAGCACCACTAAAAAAACTCCAAAGACCATTATTACAGATTTGGTATGTGCAGTGAAAGGCAAAGTGTTTGCAGCTATTATTGATCAGGAAAGGCTGAGTTAATGTAATTGCAGAACATAAAAGGAAGACATATAATAAAAAAAGGTAAAATTAATATACCAGTCACAGAATCTGAACTCAAAAAGCCAATAAAAATGTGAAGTAAAGCACTCCAGAGAAATTAAACTCTTTCACAGTGAATATCAAGCTATTTACTGAAAAGGGCAAATACCAGAACAGGCATTCCTCTACACTTGGACATTTAGTTAAGTCCTCTCTACACTCTCTGTTTCACAAAACCAGTGACTGCAGCTAAAACTACAATTCAGTGATTGCAAACTGTCCACAAGGTCTTCACCTGCCTTACCATGGAAGCAGATCTTTGCAGTCTCACTCTGGGATGCAGAGTAAGGAACTGGAAAGAAGTTGGTCAAGGAAAATGCTGATTTCATCAGCCTGCAGAGAGGACAGCTAAAAATGGAACATTTCACAGGGAGCTGGGGTCCAGTTACACAGTGACACAAGGTGTCCTACAGTGAAATGCCCAACAGGACAAGCACCCTGTTGTGGGAACAGTGATATAATCAAGGTCAAAAACCATGTGCCAGACCCCATAAAAATCAGGACATTGACCAGAGAATCAAGAGACTAAACAGAAGTAATTCAATATATACCCTTTTCATTAGTTCTGTGGCTGGTTTGGACTTTCTGGTGTTCAGATTTTCAAATTCTGCTCTGCTTCCGTGAAGACTCATACCAAAGCTCAGGTTAGTGACATGCTCAACCTCAGGCAATTCTTCTTTTGAGGACCCAAGTCTGGTGCATCAAATACTGACTTGCAACACAGGCAGAAACAGAGGTTTGTGGCAAATCAACTAAAAGAAAGAAAACATCCTCACTGCTTCAGGTGTGAGGATTAATGAGCTTCAGCAATTGATAAACTTGAATCTACTTTTCAAATTATAGGTTTTGTTAAACATGACATGAAGGGAAACTACAGTTTTTCCTATTTTCCATAATGCAAATTCTCCCAAAATCCTTGGGCAGGCTGAATTTCAGCAGCCGTTCTGGAGGATGCTCTGGCCTCTAAAGTAGGCTGGAGCTGTAGGTCTTACTAGAAAGAAAAAAGGAAAGCAAAGCCCCTGAAAAGTGTGTGCTCATGTTTTCTTCACAAAGAACAGGATTGTCTTGGCCCTTTTAAACCAGAGTGGGAAGTAAGCATATCCTTTTAATATGTCCATCCAAAAAGAGGTAAAATATAGATCTTTCACAGGCTATATATTTTAAAAAAGAAATGGTGCTTTTAAATGGGATGTCCAATATCTGGTGACTAATGGATGACAAAGAGGTTGCAGGGTACTTTATTAAATGTCCCTAGAGACAAAGCAGTCGATTGCTACTCACCAAGTTGATTTACAATGATAAAGATTTCTATTTGTAGGAACTGCTCTGGCTTCAGTCACCCTCTCTTGTGGCTCAGGGGACACAGAGATAAAAAGCTTTGCTTTTCCACAGGAAAGAATTTTTCTCTGAACTAAGACTGACTGTATTTTTCTGGTTATCATGACAAGCATATCAGAGTAATGGGCTGATAGCCCCAGAACAGCTCTGCTATCTAGGAAGGGAACTATGTGACCTCGAAGAATCCTTATGTCATACTTGGTAGCAGCTTCATTGTTTTATTGGTACCATTCCTTTTGCTGAAACCATTTGAAAAGGAAATAAAATGCTTCTCTGCATTTATCAGTTGTGAGAGGGAAGAATGCAGTTTCACCTGGACTGTTGCCAAGGGAGGAGAGTGGAGAAGCTGGCCTGGAGAGTGCAGAGGAAATGCTCTGGAGTCACTAACAAGGTGTCCTTGTAAGCTTGAGTCATTGTCCACAGCATATCTCTGTCAGAGATCAGAAGCCCCAGGTAAGGTAAGCAGAAAGAACACAGAAATATGTGGCACTGCTTGCTCTGCTTGTGCTTTGCTTTCTCTTCACAATTTCCAGTGGCATAACTTTCTTTAAGGAACTAATTTTCAGCCTGTACTTAGGACACCAGCTCCTGTTTCTTCTGCTCTGCCTCTTAGGAGGCGTGCTCCTCATTTACTGCATCGAGTCCTGTGGCTAGAGCTCAGGCTAGACATGCTCTAAGTCAGTCTGCTTCTCTAAACCTGATATGGTTACGACTGGGATTCTTAAGAGGCTTGGAGTTTATGGAAGATAAATTTGTGATAATCAAGGTCAGAAATAGAATAACAGATGAAAGAGATCAGAAGTACAGTTGCTGATTAGCAAAGCCCTGTTGTTCCACTTCCTCATGACGAGCTAACAGCTAAGATTGCAGAGTGATGTATTTGCTGATGCAACACCCAGTCTGGACAAAGCAACTCTACTTGGGAAGGCTAAATAAAGAGCAATTGCAGCTTCAAAGGAAAGTATTTGCAATGTGAAGGTTGTGATGGTCTTGGAAGGATATCAGAGTAACAGAAGCCCTGGGCTTTCCTAGAGGATGCCCATTGATTGAAATAGCAAGGTCAAGATGGCTCTCAAGGATCCACCAATCACAGACTGCAGGCATGACATAACTGGGATGAAACAACCACTGCCATAATGCTGGCTGAGCCAGGCCAGTTGGGCTCTTGTGCCTGTAAATGAAAGGAAATCATTACAGAAGAAGCTCAGAAATGTTCTAGCGTAACAAAGGCATGTTAGGATTCATCATCACACCAGGTGCTGCACAGAAGTTTGTGAAGTAGCTGACTCATCCTGTCTTTGCCCTGGAGATGGCTAGCAGATTAACAAGAGAAGATATTTGAAGGCCATCGCTTTATAGGATGAAGGTATCAATTCTCTGTCTTCCCATGGATAATCCTGTTACAGGATAACATGATTTTAGGACAGTCCATTTTAAAGGACAATCTTTTCAGCCTTGTCTGACTGAAGTCTCTAAGTCCTTCATAAGTCACTTCATACAAAGAAAATAGTAGAATACAATTTTTTACAACCATTACAACCATTGACCTGCATTTCAGCTGATTTCACCAACCCAATCCAATTTACTGACATTCTCAGTGTAACCCAGTTGTGAAAATATACTGAAAGGGTCACTACCTGAAGAAGCTCACAACCTGCCATGATTGCATACTACTGTAACACATTTTAGTGCACAATACTCAGAGGAGAACCTGCTCACACCACTGTGTTTATCTGCTGCTCTATCTGCTGCTTTTACCTTCACAGTGTCTTTACAGAGCAGTGATATGTTATCACTGATGTTTTAAATGTGGATAAAGCAAGGAAAAACAGACTAAATGGGTTCCCCAGAGCCACTCTGAAAAGCAAGAACTGAACTCATGAACCAGAGCAATAGTAAAAAAATGGCTTCTCTCCCTAGTTTGCCCTCTTTTCATTTTCACAAAAAATTCCCAAGACAGGTGTTTATTGAAGAGAAGGTTTTACACTTCTAACTTCCTAGCTACTCCTCAGGCACTCATTTTTGGTTTTCTGTATGGACCATTAGCACACTAACAACAAAATTTTTTTCACTCTATGCCAAGAATTACCTAACTAAGGCCTTACAGGTCAGTGAGGTTCTCCAAAAACAGACTGTCATTGCCACTTGGTTTGCTTTCTGGAACTAAAACCTTGGTTCTTTAAAAACAGGCAAACCCAACTCTTTCCTTGGGAAGAGGAAGTAATTCTGCAACTGATACTGAACTTCAGTGATGATATTTATATTTGCTGCAACAGCACTGAGGAGCCTGAAAAAAGGACCAGTAGAGAAAAAAAGGGGGCTTAGCAGCATTGAAACACTGCAAAACTAATGAATTAGTATATTTTCACATATTAAAAGTAATGAAATACAAAAGAAAAGTTGTTTTTATTGAGCTACATTTCCATGATAGTTCAATACTCCTGTTCATTCTCACTTTCATCTTTCAAAACACATTTTGTGGTTGCTTACAAAATGTTTCTCCCACCATGAAAAACAAAAAACCTCCATCATTTTCTTCCATCTCTGTGAACAATTGGTTTGCTGTAGTTTCTGCACTCCAGCACGATCAAAAATCTCTGTGCGCTCACAATTTTCACAGAATCACAGAATCATGGGAACATCCAAGTTGGAAAAGACCCTCAGGATCATCAAATCTAAGCTATAACCCTACTCTGCAAGGTTCACCTTAACCCATATCCCTAAGCACCCCATCCAAACAACCCTTAAACACATCCAGGATGGGTGACTAAACCACCTCCCTGGGCAGCTCTTTGCAGTGCCTGACCACTCTCTCCACGAAAAACTTCCTAATGTCCAATATAAACCTACCCAGTCTCAGTTTGAGGCCATTACCCCTTGTTCTGTCTCCAGCTACCCATTAGAGGAGACCAATACCAGCCTTACCACTATGTCTCTTTCGGTAGTTATAGACAGCAATGAGGTCTCCCTTCAGCCTACTGTTTTTCAAACTAAACAGCCCCAACTCCCTCAGTCACTCCTCGTAAGATCTATTCTTTAGGCCCTTCACCAGCTCTGTTACCCTCCTCTGGACCCATTCCATCACCTCTACATCTCTTTTATATTGCTGTGCCCAAAACTGAACAAAATACTCAAGGTGTGGCCTCTCCAAAGCTGAGTACAAGCGGACAATCACCACCCTACTTGTGCTGGACACAGCATTTATAACACAAGCCAAGATGCCATTTGCCTTCTTTTAACTCAATGCTAACACATTCATGTCCTGTCTGGGGAATATCACTGATATTTCCTGGAATAAATTGGGAAGTGATTTTTTTTTTTTTTTGCCTCACTTTATGTTTCAAACTACTCCCTTGTATTTAAATGTTCCTTCAGAGGAGAGACAACTGATTTCCTTCAGAAACTATATCCATCCACCAAAAGTTATTTCTTGCTGTACATAAGTAATAGGAGATTTCCTATATTTTGCCCACTTCTACCCTGTAGATTTAATATGTAAACTGGGAACATGTAGAATATATTGCTTGGCACAAGTCAGCAAGGTTTCACCTGTGAGAACACAGTATGATTTCAATCTTTGTCTGCTTGTACTGAACCATAGGGATAATCAACGCTTAAGTGATGTAAAGTTTGTAGATTAGACACAAACCCAGAAAACCAAACCCATGGAGGAACATTAAGTCTTGCAGAGCTTGCTGACCTTCTGACTTCATCTTGCCAGAGTCAGTAGGGAAGGAAAGAGCCTTGTCCCAGGGCAAATGCAAAGGGAGCACAGCGTTCTCCTCTTGTTATGAAGAGCTCCCAATACTTGGGAGAAGATGCCAAGGCACAAATCCCTTTCAAAGGACTGAGTGGGAAAGGGCAAAGTGATCTATTCTGTGAGGAAGTCAAAGAAAAAATGATTGATGCTCTGGAAAGTGAGTGTGTGGTGCATCAGGAGAGCGTACTTGTACTCACAATTTACAGTCAAACTTCCTTTTGCGATCCAGAGTTTATATTTAAACATTCATTTAAACTTCATGCACAAAGTACCCTATATCCCTTGCTATCCTCTGCAGTGAATCCTCAGGATTAACTTACATAACCTCAGCATATCACTGATTTCAGCACCACAACAGGTGAGTGAAATTCATGCCACAGCTTGCCCTTTCAGTTTCACACATTTCTCTGTGAACCTTTAGAGATGGGAGGATGGGATTTTGATTTTTGTGGTGTGGTTTTGTTTGTTTGGTTGGTTGGTTTTTTGGGGGGTGGGGTGGTCCATAGCTTGTTTCTGTGAATCAGTTTAGGTTCCAGATGATCTAGATCTTACCCTATTATTTTGCCTTTGTCAGAGGACAGCTTGTATCTTACTTAATTTTAGACATAAGGTGAGCTATGTTGCTCTGAATGTCAAAACACAGCTCCAAAAATGTTCTGCTAGGAGCAGAGAGACAGACAAAAGTTCTGATTAACTCCACCTCTTCTGTGGCCTTCTGCAATGAAGACAAATGACTGTGAAATCTTTTCTGTGAGGCTAATGGAGGAAGGAGAAGAGTTGGCTATAACTTTGAGAATTATTATTCCTATAAACCCTTTCACACACAGTTATCACTTGGGACAAGTGAAGGGCCAAAGACATGCCAAGCAATTACACAGCTACATAGGTCTGTGCACAAGACATTCCACATCACATTGGCTGTAATTTGCACTCGCTATGTTGGCACTAGCTCCACCTGTGTCAGATGGCAGCAGAGGAAACAACTTTTCTGGGAGACTGAATCCATCTCAGCTGTGGCCAAGCCATATTCTTGTTTTGGAAAGTCTGACCAGGAACAGCACCTTTCATTCTGAAGTGGAAAATACGTTTATAAAACTCAGATTCCTTAGCTGCTGATTTTCACCTTGATCCTCAAATTTCCAAGCAGTATCAGGATGCTCAGAGCATGTTGATAACACCAATACACATGGCCACAGCTTCCAGGGGATTTATAAGAGAATGCTCAGTCCTAGTTCTGACCTTAGCCAGTTCTTTCTCTCTTGGTGAGAAATTATTAAAACCTAAAAATGTTTTTGTTTTCCCTCACTACTCATTTGAGTTGAGAGAAAGCAGATGATCTGTTTCCTAGTCTAGCTAAAAAGACAGCAGAATCACCTTTCTCAAATCACTGTTTTCAATGTTCATGACATAAAGGATCTTGGCAAAGTAGGAAGAGAAGTCAAGATTGTCATTCTTCATTTGCATATTTGCAGATACTTAAAACTTTGACTACAAAAATGCTGATGTGGTCATGGGAACGAATCTTGGCCTTGTGCAGGCCAGGGTTCAATATTGAACAGATCGATTAACCCCTTTCACTCTGTTGGTGGAATGAAGGTTGCTGTTCCCTACTAAGCTAGGAAGTGGCTCAGTTCCTCATTTTTTCCCAATATATTTTGAAATTTTTCTTCAGTCTTATAGAAACACAAAGCCTACTGTTGCTGTGAAAGAGAATGCAGAAAAGGACACAGCAAGACAGGTGAGCCTGTCATGAAGGGTTCTTGAAGTCTAAAAAAATGCAACAGTACTAGATAGGTTGGAACACTGATTTTGACAGAGGATTTTTAATAATGAGAAAGACAGTCAGTTTTGTTGGTGAGAAATGTGTGTTGACTTCACTCACCAGAAACCATGAGACCAAGTCAGAAGTGCTAAAGATGTCTCCCTTTCCTTGCAAAGTGTGTCTCTCCAGCTGTGGTGACTGCATGCTGTCCACAGCATTAAAAGATTCAAAGGATTTTAAAGAGCATCTCTATTCTCCCAAAAAGTTCCCTATCATTCTGTTAGCTGCACACAGGCAGGACAGAAAAGCTTCCTCAATTTATCTACATTACGTCCAAAGACTGTGACTCCTGTACATAGATTTGAATCTTGGACTCTTCTAGCTGTGTCCTTGAAAATCAAGTCTCCTGTTGGATGTGGCTGCACAGACTTAGGGCAGAACCAACACGACTATTCTGAGAATTATTGTAACCATGTTGTCCCACAGGACTAGTTTGGCACAGCACTGTACCTGCTTTCTGATATTTGCTTGCCCCAAGAGGACAGAGAGTTCAGAATTACTTCTCCCTCTCCTAGTAACACTGCATTTTGTGCTGCTGTTTCTGTGTGTATCTGCCAATTGCTGCAGGTGCTGAAAAACAAAGGTGAAAGCACCCATATGGTGCTTTTAAGTCACAAAACCAACTCCTGGAATCAAAAGCCCAAAAGGACCTGAGTTTTTTCCTTCATAGGAAAACTGACTCTGTGGAGTTACATCCAAGTGCCAAGGCCTATGAAAGGCTTTATTGTGAATATCTTTTACAAGATTCCTTCCTTATTGGAGATAGGTCCTTCGGGATCCCTCTTCATGATATTGCTAATCCCATCTATTCAAAATTTATGATGCACAGTCCCTAGAATACTAAGATGACTTTAAAAACACGGTGTAGATTAGGGGCTTGCTGGTTTTATTTTGATTTATTTGTTTAATGTTTCAGAAAGCAAGCATTTACTGTCCTCACAGGTTTCCTTTTGCAAACAGGAGAGCTGGAAATTCTCTTTAATTTGAACGCGGTATCGTGTTTGTGAAAATGTGTACTAATGTCCTTGCAGAGATCTGGGGGCTGGAGTTAGTCATGCCAAGACTCAGGATCAGATGGCAAAAGTAATTTTGTATAAGGTGAGCATGCATGCAAGATTGTGTTCGTGTGCACAGTTTTTCTGCCTTCTCCCTCAGTCATTGGTTTAGGATTTAGAATTAGTTAGGAAATATTATTTCTTTTCCACACACCAAAACATGCCTGCAAACATGGTTCCTCTCATGTTTTATATTTTGTCTAGTCATCTTTCTTTGTGATTCTGTGACTTTGGGAACTCCAAATACTTGGAGACTATTCTGCAGTTCCCTGTTGCACACAGGTAGAAGGAAGACACTAAGGTGTAACCTAACCACCCAGAATGTCCTGTGCTGGGAGCAAATATCTTTATTTCATGTGTGCCAATCCCCAGCATCTGATGTCCTTACTATTCACAGCGATAACACACAGGGCTTCCAGACATGTACCCGACTGAGACAGAAAGGGCAGGTCAGTGAGACACAAGGTTTCTGATTTAGGCAACTAAAAGCTGCTGTTTAAAAAATGTTCTGTTACATTTTTTCCTATCCCTTTCCTGGATGAGTTTAATTTGGTGTGCTTAAGACAAAATCCCAAACAACGTACAAGTTACACATTGCCTTCTTTCTAACAGATTAGTGAAAATACTTTTTTTTTTTTTAACAGGTTGGCTTAAAAATATATAAATGTATTAGAAATCTAGCATTTTTTTCCTCTCTTCTCTTTACCTTGTAATTAAAACACTTTCTCAGTGGAATAGGGTCTTGTTTTAGCTTGAAAGCACAGATTTACATCTCATCTCTGAGTCTCGGTGGTGTCTCCTGAGCACAGCAAGAACTGGTTCACGGGACAGTTCCAAACCAGCATTTTAGAAATATAAACTCAACATCGACCCTTCTGGTAAATAACCCATTCAGTCCCTGAGAATATCAGGAAATACAGGAAAATAATGGCACTAATAGTAATAAAAGCAAGAGCACCTGCTATTAATAGAGGAGCTCTACAAAGTGCACGTTAAATGAAGCTCATTTAAACATGGTCTAGTTTAATTAGATTGAGTTTAGTCACTTAAAAAAAAAAATCCTAGCAGAACTTGTGCTGGGGCTTTGGATGCTGCTCCCTGCTGTGAGCCCACCTGTTTCTGCCAGCCTCAGTGCCCTGGCACTCGTAAAATCCCTGCACTGGCTCCACAGGCTGGGGCAGGGCTCAGGAAAGGGTTTCCAGGCTGTCTTGCCACAAGCTTTAGGAGGGGGGGAAGTTTTTTCAGTGAAAACCGAGAATCATCCAAGATTTGCTGTGCTATGAAAACAGAGAAACAAATAGTGCTATGCATTTAACTTTGCTTTGGACAGCGTGTTTCCAAGCGGGTAACAGACTTCTCATATTAAGTAGTTTTTCACACTCTACACAAAATCCATTAAAAGAACTACGCTGTTATAAGACAAATCCTCCGCTCAATAGAATAATCTCATATATACATATACAAAAAAACGTACACAAATACAGCATGGATTAGCAAAACAGTCTCTGTGCTTTTGGCTGCCTATTTGGATGTGGGAAAATTCCCCTCCTTGGAATAGTTTCCTTCCTGGGGAGTGCTCAAGTCTTGACCCAAATCTTGATCCAAAGCAGCATTCACAGGGAGCACCTTTGGAAGCACAGACCGGGCAGTGAGGAGGCTCCTGCGAGCTACAGACTGGGAGTGACAGGGGCTATTTCTATAAAAATAAGCCCAGGATCAGCTGAAGTTGCTGCTCACTGGCAAACGAAAATAAAGAGACAATTCAGAATCAAAGGTGAGTCAGAGAAAAAATATGTCCAATAAGAGGAGGCAGCCCAGACAATCAGTCAGATGCCAAAACATGTGACAGACCCAGAGGCAACTCCAAAACAACCAAACCAACTGCCTGTGGAGTCTGCCAAGGAGCCAGATGCTCCTGCTTAAAAATATCTTCCGCTGCCTCGGCATCTGCATTTTCTGCCTGCCGTCAAAAGAGGAGGGAGGGGAAAACCGGAGAGTGGAGCCAGAGTAGGGGCTGGGGGCAGCAACTAATAATACTTTTGCCATTATAATTCTTCAGTTGCAGTTTGTCATCACATCAGTGGAGAGCAAACAAAACCCCAGCCTGGCACAGGCTAGGAGAGAAAAACCAGGCAAAGCCCTCTGTGCAGAAGGAGAAAAAGTGATGAGGAAGATCTAGTAATTCCACATTGCTGTGGGTGGCACATTCCTGTTAAGGTGATAAAAAGCTTTAAGCTGCTGGAGTTGGCAGTTACTACCCAAGGAAGAGTCTGCGTGCCTGGAGCCAGATCCCTGGCTGGTTGCGGAAGGGCCCTGGAGATGGAGCTGGGCACAGGATACTCCAGTGTGCACATAGTCGGGATGTCCCTGAGGTGCCTCAAACTGTGCAGTGGGGAAAAATGCAGAATGGCTTGTGCTGAATGAAAGTATTGCTGCTATCAATCCTAGCTTTGAGTTCAGAGAGGCTGTGGCTGCTCAACAGAGGCTTAAACCACACTTTTGCAATATTAACGTTTGTAAAATTAATATTTGTAATTAACTTAGTGAAGATGCAGGTTCTTTGTTTCTGTAGTTGCTGATTAAAACCATTAAATAAAAGACACGTTCTGAAAACCATCCAGTAGAAAAAGGTCAAAGAACAACACAGTCAAAAATGAGAGAATTTGTGCAACTGATTTTACAGAATGAACTGAAATGCAAAAAGAATTATCACATGTCATTTGTATTGAAAGTCTTTATTTCTCATATGAAAGTTTTTGTCAGTGAATACATTCCTTAGAAATTAAACTGTAAAACTGTTTTGTGTTTATTGATTGAGTGAGAATCATCAGAAATCCCACATGTAGGTTGTCTCTTGCTGAAATGGTCTCACGGCCTCAGTTTCTGCACACACGAAACCTCCACCATGCTTCTGTGTGTTGGATGCACCCCTCACTGCCCCACCTTGAGCAAAGCCAGCACTGTTGGAGCAGCAAGTCCTGAATGAGACTGAGAATGCAACACTCTCTGCTGAAGAGTGATTTTGCCTGAAAAGAGTGTTTGTTTTTATAAGACAGAAATCAGAACCTGATCTTCCTTCTGAGCTGCCCAGGTGGAGTTGTTAGTCATGAGGGTTTGGGGCACTAAGTGCATTCAGGACTGCCTCAATCAACACACTTCAAAGCAAGAAACTTGGTACTAAATGACAGGTGTATCAGAGCCCATCGCTGCCTTTTAGGAAGCACACAGCATTGAAGGTCAGATTAAGCAGAGCCGGGATAAAATTGTAACCCCAGTTCCAAGCTCTTGTAAAAAACAGAGTGATCCTTTTGTGGTGCCGACTTATTTTCCTGCTCGGACATGTGGTGAGGCTCAGCTCTGTGGTGTTTGTCTCAGGGCAAGGTTTCACGACGGCTGGTCGCCGGCAGAGAGGGCGAGCTCTGGGCTCGCAGCTTCTCTTTCAGTCCCTCAAGCAATCTGGCAGCCATGGGACTGCCATCACCTTTTCTGCACTGAAGGGCTGAACTCCTCGCTGAAAATCTGTGCTACACCTTGTAGACTAAATTTTGCATACAGAAGCCATTTGCAGCGAAATGCAATCGCAGTAAATAAATAAGTAAGGGGAGCCAAACCGGCAGCGTGGTGGATCGGCAAGCTTAGCTCACACCGACAGAAAGAACTTGCAGTGACAAACGCTTCATGAGAGCCTGGTACTGAGATTGGAAGAATTTTGCATATCTACAGAAACTGACTGATAGCAAAGGAGTTTCTAGTCCCCCTCATGGCACACACAAATGTCTGTTAAAGACATAAATATTTAAAAACAACAGCTAGACTAAGAGGGTTAGCTTTCGTTTCATCTAATTTGGCAAGCATTAGATACACCCACCAGAAATCATTGTATTTGGTGTAATTTAATAGCAGATCTATGGTAGCATCACAGTTTCTGACACACCGAAACAAAACAATGTGGCCTTTTTTTGAAGTTCAGAATTCACACGAGGCTGCATTTCAAATGCTAGATGGAAATCAATAAAGATTAAAACCTTTCTGTATTAGTCATTTGTTTTCATCCTCTGTCGCTAAGTTTATTTGCCTTCCTTTGAGACTTTGATCCTTGTTCAAATATCTTGATTCTTCACTTCCCTCGTGTTTGATCTGGTTCTCAGGTGAGAAATATTGGCAAAACCTGTTAAAATTACACCTGCCAATGGTAACATCCAGGTTAGCAACACGAAATTGCATAAGCTGTGCTATGCCTGCCCTTTGGGTTCTTACATATCAGAACAAAATTCCCATAGAAATCAATCTGAGATTTTAATTTGTTAAAGCCTCTCTCTTCCCCCTCACATTCCCCACATCCTTAAAGAGACAGATAGAGATGCAGAGGAGTAAGTGAGATAACATCAGATAAAGCAGGTTTCCCCTGGTCACAGATGACCTTCACAATATGTGTTTTGCAATTTTTGGTGGATTAGAGGAAAGTAATGATGGCTTTGAAATGAGCTTTTGGATAAAGCTTGGGAAACTCTAATAATTACAAATCCAGTACTTAATAGAACAATTCTGTGTGGCACACTGCAGCTTTAAAGCATACATGTCTTGTTTTATTTCCTGCTCTCAACAAGCTCATTTTGCTTTCACTTATTCCAGTCTTGTTACAGGAGCCCAGTGGCTATTTCCACTTTCTGCCCTTCCCTTTAATTTAAGGGAGCCTACTGGGTTTTTTTGCCGTTGCGTTGCCCTTACAGTGCCTTTTGCATTTTGTTTAGGACTCATAGAGTTAATAGGCTGGGGAAGAGAGAGAAAGAGGGAAAAAAAACCCAAAAAAACAAACCACTTGCATTAAGCCTGAAGCCTGTCACCTTTTCTTGGCAATTACACTGTTAATGGCTGGGTCCCAAGCAAAGTGGCAAAGAATATCTCTTCTCACGTTCCCAACTCACAGTGCATTCCCAAATACCAGATGGTGTTTTTGGAATCCATTTCACTATGTTTGATATGACAATACTTTTGTATAATGTTAAATTATATATAACTATTTGAAATAGCTGATAACAGAACAAGGCAAGGAAAGGAATATTAGAAGCAAGGAGGAAAGAGAAACTGAAGGTTCTCGTCTCCTCCTGTTGTATCCCGTGTCTCTCAGATTTTTGTGTAATTTGAACAGAAGAGGAAATAAAAATAAAAGCTCTTGCAGTGATACTATACAGAAGTGGTGTTGTTTCCTTCCCAGAATTTGGTGTACATATTAGGATGCCTGCCAGCTTTACAGGAGGCAAATGCAAGATCACAAATAGTGCAGTGAAAGCAGGAAAAAAATGAAAAGGGGGAAAAAATCCAGTCATGAGTAAACAAGCTCTGCCGTTTTCTTTACAAAAAATTCTTTCAAATCTTAGGAAAAATAAATCCCAGAAAATTCAGGAGGAATAAACTGGTACATCTCCATTAACTTCAGTGGAGCTATGCCAGTTGACAGGAGCTAAACATTTGGCCCAAGATATTTAAGTGGAAGGAGCTTGGATCTGTGTAGTAAATAATTTCACCAAAAGTGAAGCCAATCTCGCTTGCCCCAGATTAACTAGTCTGGTTTTACGTTAACACTGGTCGATTTACAGGAGTTGGAAAACATCCACTGAAACCAGGCCTGCAGATTTAATTGCAGTACATCACACTTAAAGTGAGGAACAGGAGTAGCTCGGCCATTCCTCAGGAGACAGCCAGGACCTCAGCTTTAGGAGGGACAAAGATTTCTCATTTGTTGGACACACTACAAACAACTTCTTAAGACTGAGGGAAAAACCTATTCCAGATAATCTGTGTCATGTCAGCCTGCCAGTGATGTCGCCTTCATTATCTGAATCCCATCCCTAAAAGACTGGTTAATTTCATGATTTCTAAACCAAAATAGTTTACTTTAATGTAGACAGAACTTTGTTTTCTTCCATCTCAGTTGCAGCTCAAGGCACATTTTAACAAATAGCAAGTCTTCAGGATAAATCTTTACCAACAAAAACACTTCCCAAGCTTAACAGCTACATGAATATTGAAGCTATAAGGACACAGCTTCACAAGTAATTTGGTTCAATCAGTTTGTGTTTTTTTCCCTCTGCATATGCTGAAAACCTGTGGCACACAATTCACATGAAGGTTCCATTCATACAGCTATCCATAAGCAGTTACTACTTTAGTACTTACTTTTTACACAGGAAANTATCAACCCCTAAAAGGATCATACAGATCCAGTGACTACTACATAATTAACAATAACTCGTAGTAATGCAATTTAAGAGTCTTTTTAATGGGCGTAGATGGCAGAATGTATAGCCCATCTTTCTTTGTCATCCTAGAAAAGGGGCCCCATGCGGAGCTGCTGGTTGCTGAGTGATGCTTTGTAGTCTGTACCAGACAGTTGCACAGTACCAGCTGCATTGGCAGGTAGCCGAAGTGCAAAGAGATAGCTGCCAAGCTATGCTACACAAAGGAAGCAGTGCCAGAGAGAAAGGGACCTTTGCATGAAATCACCTTTGACCCTGAAGCCAGCATGGATCCCATATTCATCAATTCCAGACAATTGCATCTTTCATTCCACCACAAACTATGATTAGAAAGGGGCCCATTTGTGATAGTGATTGTTAGCTTACAGTTCCCAGAGATTGGATTATTTAATCTTTAGTTCTGTCGGCAGCAATATTTTCCCTAACCTTTTGTAATGGCACGCCAGTGATAATCTAACATATGTATATAGGGAGACATACACACGCATACACACAGGCACCTCCCTTCCTCCTGGGTGAGGAGATAAAGATGTGGAGAAAAGGGAAAAGCCACAGTACACAAAACTCACTTTGTTTGGCAAACATTGTGCTAATGTAAATTTTCAGAACTGAGTCTGGAAAACTGCAGTGCCCTTCCTGGGCAGCACTGGCTCAGCTTCTGCCCACGGACCTGACTTTTCCTTACATCCTTTCTGTTTGCTTTTACTTTGGGATATGTCAGGGATGTTCTTTTCAGGCAACTGCAAATTCCTTCTCTTTCTAATTTCTATAAATATTAACTGCTTGTAGCACATGCAAAACAAAAAAGAGGAACATTAAGCAGACTTTAAATGGACTCATGAGAAAGTGGTTTTGCTTGTCAATGGTAGCTATCTGAGGGGCGTGGGGGGAGACAGTGCACAGAGCAAAAGCAGCAGGGAAGCGTCTAGGCCTGGTTCCTGCCACTGCTCTCCTGTGTGTGTCTAGCTTTGAAATTGTGAGTCCTATTGAAATCAATGGCAGAATTCACGAGGTGCACAGGCATGTCAGCATCTGCAAGGTTGGGGTCTTAGTAAATGGATCTTCAACAGCAAACTGCCTCAGTATCCTCCCCTTCCTCCCAGCCCCCCCAAACTTCACACAGTGCTTCTCTAAGCAATGAAACAAGTTGCTGGCACAGTCAACAAGTGGGTAAAGAACATGAGGTGTCTGAGAATGTAACTCTTAGCAATGACTTTCCGGAGTACTCAGGAGAAATAGGGGTAAAGCCCCCACCATAATAAAATGAAGAACAAACATTTGCAGTTGAAAGTGGAAAGAAAACGGCAGACAAAAAAGGATGTGAGTCTATACAACTTTTGTGAAAACCTGGTTTGATCTGGTCCTTTGGTCTTAATCTCAGAGATGTTAGCTGAAGGGGAAAAAAAATCCCTCTACCTGAAGGCTAGCCGTATTGTGCTGCACCTGACTTCTGGCTCACATGCAAGACCGTCTGTTCTTTATTTTCACTCTGTATGAAGCTAATGGAATTTGCAGTTGATTAACCTCAAATCTGGAGTAATGATCCAACCTGGGACTGCAGCTGGCAATGCTGAGGCTATTTGTACTTCTTAACTGAGCAAGACAGCAACAAGTATAATGACACAAAGGTAAAGATTTCAAATAGTCAGACAAATGTCAGAAGTGCATTAAATGAGTTGAGACATGACTTGAGAGTGCAAACTATGTTCCCTCTCCCTGTGAAGAGATGGGAGCACCAACTCTTAGAACCATTAATCACAAGGTAATACAATAAGAAGTATATGGCCACAATAATTCAATGATATTCTACAGGGAACACTCAAATCACAAGATTTACCCTTTCTACACACCAAATTCATGCATTAGCAAAAGGTCATCTATTGAGGAACTGAAACCTGAGAACATTTAGAAGCCACAGGGCCCTAAAACTTCTCTACAACTTTGGTTTATCTGGGGGGAAAGCTAAGTCTTCATTAGATCAGCACCACAAACTAGAATTCAGTGTAGAATTACACTGTATTATTTGTATTTATTTATGTTGATTCTGTCTGAAATACAAGAAACGGCGTCTGAATCACTGCAGGTAAACATCATCAGAAATCAATTTAATTTTTTTTTTCTTAATAGAGATGTTTGAGTTTTTTTCTTTACAATTGTTCAAAGCTTCAATAAATAGGATTACACAAATGTGCACCAAACCTTGGAAACAGTCATGACTAATACAGTGTTATTCAAACCGTTCCTCTTCAGACGCTTCAGATCTTTACAAATCTCTTTCTCAGCTTTACCACCTGATTTCTAATTACAATCAAACTGAGAAAGTTCCTTCCTCTGATGTAAATCCCTCAACCCCAGGCCAGTGTCAGGCACTGGTGGAAAAGGCATTGCCCAGCTTTACTTCCAGGGCATCGCTTGGAAGAGCAGCATCTTCAAAGAGGTAGATGAAATGTGTAGAGAGCTAGGATGAGCTGTGCTTGCTCTTGAGCTCTGGCACTGCTTATCTGATAAAAAAAAAGTTAATGTGATAATTCTTAATGTGGTATCTTGAAAACAATTTATCAGTCTGAAGAAGATCATCCTTCTCATCCCATAGAAGACTTATCAGATGAATGACTACCAGTGGACTTTCCCAGCGCTACATTAAGACTGTATTTTATTTATATATTGTGCATGTAAATATACATGTGCACACGCACGCACACACACACACTGTGTGTACTATATGTCAACAACTAATCAAAAATTGTTTGCCCACAAGCATATGTGAAAAATTCATCTAAATAATTGTACATTTAATTTTTAATGAAATCCCAGTAATCCACTCAATCTACCAAACTCCTCTGTAGTATGAAACGATGGTGTGCACAGAGGTGTCTGTCATACACGGTGTGAGCACATGTACCACTTCAGGCACCCGCAGTCAAGTTTTGTTATAATATTATCTTGATTTTGAGATCACTGCTTTTACTTGTGCGTGCAGAGTGGAGAAGCATATGCTATATGAGCAACCCATAGTGTTTGGCTTAAAGGCAAAATAAAAGTCAGCAATAAATAAACAGTAAAAAAAACAGACTGCAGCTAGACTGTGGAGTCTTTCCTATCTATCAGGTCTTTCCTGCCTAATTCTCCAAAAGCTTGTGTTCATAAGTAACTTTTAAATAAAATAATGTGCTTCAATTAAACATCTCTGTTCATATAATGTTGAAAATCCATTAATTATATCAACACCCTTTTTGAGGCAAGGGAGTTTTATTATTTTACTTCATTAATTGGGAGGAGGAGACATGAAGAAATTTAAATGATAGATTCGGCAGACCTCTACAGACACCAAGGAAAAGATGTTGCATGCCTGCTTGCAAGAACATACGTTTAAGTAGTTACCTGAATCTTGTAGGTGTAAACACCTGCAGCATACAAGTAATCATTCTAGGCCATGCTGATACACACCCATCCTGGAGCACGCACCCAGCAAACTCATTAGAACAAAGAAATTTGCAAGCATGAACATGTACATGGAACTGCAGGTGTTTGATTACTTCAACCCAAAGCACATGAACAGATGTTTGGATCAAACTGAAATTGTCACCATCCTGAAAACTTTGCAGATCTGTCATTCTACCCTTATCAATCTGCTTATTTTTCATATTCTGCAAGGCCTCGTCTCACACTGACTTTCAGGGTACAACATCCACTCGTTTTGTCTCCAGACCCTTATCCTTTTTAAAGGAGATCCAAAAATTCCACAGCCCATGGATATTACTGTTCTTAGGAAGCCAATGATTCACTTTCTGACTAGATAAATAATTTTTTAGTTAAAGTTTTGTGCTTCTCCCCAGTATTGCTGCATATCATTATTGCAAAGACCTAATTTTTATGCAGGATCAGTTCCATGATCTTAGAGCAGATCTGAAAGCAGTTGTACTAGGACAAGAGAAAAAAAGATAGTCTGTGCTGTTCAAAAGTGGGAACTGGTTTCTGTAAAAGTATGTGGTTTCCAAGGTTTATATCATGTGATACCACAGACTTGGTCAACCTGCAAGAGGGAAACGCCATGATGCAAAGCTATGGGACATGGTGCACAATGGAGCAGTGCCACAGAGGCCTGGTCNTTTTTTTTTTTTTTTTTTTTTTTTTTTTTGTGTTTTTGTTAAAAAAAAGAAAAAAGTTTTATTTTCCTTTTCTCAGTTTTTTGTCGAAGTTTATAGCAAAGTCCCCTAAAGTATTCCCTCAAATTTTGGAATTGAGCAGATGAAGTCAAAAGTGGTTGCACTGCTGATCACAGGGGACATCTCATAGGTCTGGCACAGAGACTTGTTTTGTTCAGCCACTGCTTTTGTCCTATGGCTCTTTGGCTTCCTGCTACGGAGTTGCCTCAGTGCAGAAGAGTTTGGGCATCAGAGCTACTAATCTGCAATTCAAACCAAGCCTTTGCATGTCAAGAGAGGAAAATGAACCCACAAAGTTATTTGTTTGTGCAGTGGTCCAGTTACTGGAGGACCAGAACAGTTGGTAGTCCATATGTCACTGAATTGGATTTTAAGTAATGAAAGTGAACCAACTTCAAAGAGAGATTTGGAGAAGGAGGGGGGAAAAAAAGGATCTTGTGATTCAATGCCACTACTCAGGTGTGATGTCTTGGTCACAGCATTTCACAATATCAGAAAATGTATTTGCCTATCAGAGCCTGCCCTCCTTCCTTTTTTGCAGTGCATGTGCAAAGACCCACAGCTTGGTCAGTCCTTTCCTTTCTATTCTTTGGACTTTCTCTTCTCAACACAAACTTTTATTAGAAATGAGCAAATGTCAGTGTATGCCAGGCCTTCACCAAGAACTTCTCATCATTTTAAGCTTATGTCTTCTTCCCACAGACCCACATAATTCTGTGGAAGGTATTTCCCCTATTTCTCTGCAGAAGACTCTTAAGAGCAAAGAGAATGAGTCTTCACAGAAATGCCATACACTTCAATAATTCTACATACCTCTAGTAAAAAAGCAGTCTCACCTAATTTTATAGGACACAATTATAATCTTGTGAGAGAGTTACTATTTTCTTCTAAATTGTTTAAGAGCTGTTAATTGATTCTTGAACATGAGGGAATTCCTCAGGTGTGCTTAATGTCTTAAGACATACCTTTTCATTACACAGGGCATATGGACAGATGATCTTTTAAGCCTCTTTTCCTTAGGAAGTCAATGTAAAAAGAGAGGAAGCAACAACTCCTAGAGCAATGCTTAAGTTTAGACAAATTGTAATGCATATAAGTTCTCATTAGCAGTAGATCATGAGTAAATTTGAGTTTTGCATGTGCTGACTTATAATTCTGAGGACTTTTTCTGGTTTCCTTCTTGTAAAGTTTTGGTGGTTCACTTTCCAGTCACTGCCCTAAATAAGCCGTGTTTCACCTGTTCTTTATCTGTTCTCTAAAGTAGCACCACACAAGAAAATTTCTAGTCAAATAAACAAAGCAAAAAAATGGCAAACAGAAGCACACCTACATGCTTCTGTTTCTTCAAGAGCACACAGAAATACTGACTTGAATGTAAAAGGTTAATTTGAACATAAAAGGTTACTTTTGTGTCACTTGGAATATTCTTTATATTTTCTTGATCTAAACAAATAAGCCATGCTTTACTTCCCATTTTCATTCTTCTTGCTAAAGATGACTACTTTTGAATATCAGTGTATACCCATGCAGAATCAAGTCCATTTTCTCCAGCTTAATTAATTCTTGTTTTGTTTTTTTTTTTTAAAAAAAAAAAGGAAAATTTCCCTTCTAGTTTACTCACAAACTCTCTGAGTCATGCAAGTATTCTGTTAGTGACCACACACACCCTGTGCCATCTGAGCTAGTCACATTTAAAGCAGAAAGGTCTGAGAGCACTATTTGTGCTCATAATTTCCACGCTGTTCCTATTGAGAACCTCAATCCGTGTGTGCAATTCCGATTGGGTTGTGAAATTAATATGGCTGTTTGCTTACATCAAGGGCAACCTGTACTCCTCTGAAAGCAAGGGCACTGCAATTATTGGGAGTAAAAGCCTACAAAGCTTATAGTGCCATCTGTACTACCCAACACTTCCACCCAAATCTAGTTGTATTGCTAACTTTGTGTTTCACAGTCTCTGAAGAAAATAACACCAAAGAACAACAGACATGCTTATACAGGCAAAATATTTTGAACCTCACTCCATTAGTCAACATGTCTATTTAATTTGTTCTGATGATTTTTATCTTATGTAAAACTACTCTTCCATAATCTACTGTTTGGAAAATAGATCCAGAAATCTTCATTGCGGTGAATAAAAGTCCTAAAAGCTTTGCACATGCTCTCAAGGCACCTCCATCAGACCAGCTCCCATTGCGCTGAGATCAGCTGGATTTGTCAGGAATGGGGAAGTGCCTCTGCTTTTTTGTGGGTGGGTGAAGGGTAAGCGTGTTGCGTATGAGTATGAGTATATCCATGTACAAAGAGCTCCAACACTTGTAATGAGTTCTGTGATTATTGCATGCAGTACTTAAGAAAGTGGCATTAATGGAAATAACAAAGACATTATCAATCCAAAGAATGCTTTTGTAAATGAGAATATTTGTCTTCAAATATTAGCAGTAAAACAACTTGATTCATCCTAAAATCATCTTTAAATATTAGTCAGTGTCTGTAACCATATCAGAGAGAGAGGAGTGAAGCAGTGCAGTGAGATTCTCCTCATACCAGGACTGAAATTTGGGGAACCTTTTGATAAACCAAAACCATTACCTTTTTCCTTTCTTATGAAGGTAGGGAAAACAAACATTTTCTTGCTTACATTTAAGAAATTCCAGCTTATTTGGGGGTTTCTTGTTTGTATGAAAACAATGCGACTTTGCTAGCAAAAAGTGTCAAGAATATTCTTTAATTTTCATTTCCATTTTCAGTTACCCCTAGTATTAGTGGAAGACTTGTGTAGTATAACGGGATCAGACTTTCAGAAGCCTTCACAAGCATGTCAATCAATTTAAAGTTCCAGCCTTGGTGCGTAAACTGGAGTGTATTATTAGTCCTGCAGCCCTTGGATTCAGATTGAGGTGTCAGGCCTTTCAGGCAGTGTCTACCTTTATTGGTTTTCTTGCATGTTGTGGCATTCAATACACTTTGGACACCTTCAGATTTCAATCCAGTGTGTAAAATTACCTTGAGAACGATGAGAATTAAGCACAGAGACACTGCAGGTACAGCACGGACTGAAATTAGAAGCCCTCCTATTTCTCCTGCTAAAGACAGGTCCTCCAGATCGTACCACTACTTGCTTTGCCCAGGAATCACAATGGTTTCGTATCTGGAGCCACAATGTGCTCTAGAAATAAGAGATGGGAATCAGCAGTGAGAATGATCTGACTTGTAAGGTACAAAGATGTGTTGTTACTCATACATCTCTTGGTTAGAATGTGATCTACAAAACAACCTTCTCCCTCAGTAAATGATGAGCAAGGATGTTAGAGCTCCAGTTCCTGGCTCAGAGGGCTGCACTGGGACTTCAGACAAAGTTTTTTTGGATGAACTGACTTTTCTCTCCAGTCCTTTCTCAAGGTGTCCTAAAGCTACACCATCATGTTACAAACAACATGAACATCTGAGGGGAAGAGGGCTGAAAAAGGGTTAACATGGCACATTCTCGTCTTACTAAAAATGATGTAATTTCCCTCCCCCTGCCCAAAAGTATCTGTTGCTTGGTTGTTTGCATACTGAAGTTAAAATGCATACTGTAGCCCTGTATGATTGAAAATTGAATGAATTCTCACATAAGATGACATTTATACAAATTATATCTAATCCTCCCATGCCTCACTGTTATTAAAAAAAGTATTGGTTTCTAGCCACAAACTACCCATTTTCTCCAGAAAAATAAAGGCTAAGAAAACAGAAGTATTGGTATGTTGTAGAAATTGTCCCAATGAGTTTGTAATCCAGTATAAGTTACACAGGACTGATAAGTAAAGGAAGTTCAACCAGACAGTTTAATCCTCCAATTTCCTGTCTTCTAATCAGCCACTGACTCCTTGGGCTTTAAATTAGAAACACTCATGGCAATATTCAGGACAGGTGAAGGAAAAGGAGTAGAAACCAACTAGAGAAATACTTATAGGCAAAAGAAGGCCATGTACAGGAAAATTATACTATGTAGTATACATAATGGTGCACTAAATACATGTGTTTAAGTTACATATGGAGTTTAGTGACTCTGACAGAGCAGGAATAATTTTATTAAGAACGTTTATCCAGCAGCTGAACAGCGTACGAACCTACAGTAACTCCTTGTATAAAACAAATTACATGCTGCACTCTGTTCACACTTGGTTATTTTTATAGAGACAGGAGCAAGATAATTATTAATACATGTGTGCTTTTTGATATACAGTGAATGATAAGTGGGAAGCAAAACCACGTACGATTCTACAGCATGTGGGGATTACCAGGACAAACTTAGATGAAGGTCTGTGTGTGCTCATGTAGATATGGTCAGTGATTTAAACAAGAAATGCTACTTTTGAGTTTCATGCTCCTCGACTTCCTTACTTTCAACAGTAACAATTAGCATTCCATATGATGAAATTAAAGATTAGATGCACTGTTATTTTTAATCTCATTTGCAATTAGATACTTAGGGAGGATTCCATTAATTCTGAATTGACGGAATTGCTAGTAACATTGGGGAATTTTCATATTTGTTTTTACTGCATAAATTACCTGAGTGATCTCAGCTATTCCTCTGGAAACATGGAGTGCAGAGGTGTGAAAGAAAAATTGGGCAGTAAAACTAGAAAACAATTACTCCAGAAGATGAATGGAAGATCTGCTGTAACTGTCATATTCAATAACAACAGTTTGCATGCCAACTCATACATGGAGTAATTTCAAATGGCTTCTTATTTATTAATGAGCCTATTTTTTTTCTTTTAGCTATTTCACAAAGGAGGGCACTTTGAGGTTTTGAAACTGTTTGGACTGAGATAACAAAAATTATGGTCAAAGTCGGCTCCCAGTATCTCAGGTGAGTAAACCTGAATCGCTCTGCTCCTCCCAGCGCAGTGACTCCAGATTGGTGGCAGTGTAAACCTCGAGTAGAATTTGACCCAGGGTTGTTAGTTTGGTATTGTAATTGGGAATTTTCCTTCTTTGCTGCAGATGTATTTCAATAACCCCATACAAAGGAATTATGCAGGCAATCCCCTATTAAACACATAAAATAGTCACATCATATTGCCTTGCTACAGCAAATAATAATAAAAAAATAATCAGCTTGAAATAAATGTTTATAAAAGTAGCACAGCTGCACATATTTGTACAAATGCAAGACAGAGAACTGAAACTTTTCCACGACTAACCCTTTAGTGTCTCTGTGACAGCATAAAATTTAAATAAAAAGTGGCAATGATTACAAAATAATGACATTTTTTCCAACAAGCTCATTAATCTCGACTTGCCAGGCTACTTTAGCAGTTAAAGTATTTGCTATTACATACATATTGAAAAAAGATATAATTCCTTCTAACACCAATTTACAGCCTTTGGAGGAAACTTTCTGCTCAACTGCCACATTACAATAGTCAAAATAATAACTGCTTCTGCATTTACTTGATGAAGGCATAAGAAAAAAATGATTAGGTGTCAAAAGATTGCCTTAAAACTGTGGTGACAAATACAATTATTGCCAAAATGTACAAAGTCCTTTGGGTTCTACTGGAATAGTTGGAAACATTTGTAACCGCAAGAAAGAAAAATAATATTTTTGTTTTACTTTTGACCCCCTTGCTATTTTGGTGAGTAAGATAAAATATATTAGCCATTCCATCAGATGGCTGGAAAGAAAAACTATCTGAGATGAAGGAAAATGAATTAAAGGAGCATTAATAAAGATTATCTATGAAAGAAAATAAGGTCAAAATTAGAACTCTGCTTTTTAAAGCCACCTTTCAAAACTGCAAGCTGCTTTGCCCAATGCTAAAATCCATTCATTTTACTAATCATGCAATCAACCAATCTCCATTATTTCCAGCTAGCTGGCTATAAACATGCTATAGACTGGAGTGAAAGAGGGAGAGTGTGAGGTTGAGAGACAGAGAGAGAGGGGAAGGAGAGAAAGGAAGAAAGAGAGCGAGATTACTACACCCAGCCTTTTATAAAAAAGCCGTTTCTTTCATTATAACAGGTCTTTTCATCAAAGTGACACAGAACCTTTAAATTTGGACATAATACTCCAGTACAGTACACAGCCACAGCCTTAAATGGATTTAGAACCTGCTCTAGAAAGAAAACAAACTCCCTCATTTGACACAAATTGTTTACGATTCATTAAAAAGCAAAATTGCATATCACAGTGCTGGCAGCTGAGTCCATATGGGTGCAAGGGGTATTCACTCATCTCTTTGTATGCTGGCAGTACCAAACCGAAGTTTAGCACTGTGCAGCTGAAATTTTGTGCAGCCAGACGATGCATGAGGTAATTTTAAAAGCTTTATTTGTCTTTAAAATGTTAAAATCTGCTCTCTAGCTTACTTTTTATTAAAAGAGTGTGGTGAATGTGATGGGGTGTGCGTGTGAATGAAAAAAATAAGAGATATCTACTTTTTTGCTGTATGTTTTAGATTCGCAAGGCTGTATGAAAGACTGCTTATTACTCCATCAATAATTGAAACTTTGTACGAAAATTATTTGCAATTAACACATCTATAGTAAAGATCCTGAATTATTAATTTTGCTTAAAAATAACATCTCTTTCATTTAGCACAGTTTCTACTAAAATTTTTTAAAAAGAGAGAGGCTATATTAGTGATTTTTGTTGCTCTCTTAGAAAACAAATGGTGTGACGTTTGAGTTTAAGGAGAACTTTCTGCAATGTTTAAGCTAAACAACAGCATGTGTGGTTATAAAATTGTTTATTTTTAGGCAAGTGCATTACTAAATGTTTCCAGCATTTTTACATATTATATTCACAGCACTAAAACATCTGTGAAATGAATGTGACCAAAATGAAACTTTCTTGGACACTTTCTATAGAGTGATAATAACTGCCTAACAACATTTGAAGGCTACTTAATAAATAATAAACATGGACGTACCTCACGATACAAGCAGACGATAGACAATAAGAGGAGTGGTAATGAAAGAGACAAATTACTTAGAATAAGGCATACATCACAGTGTGATGTAAATTACAGGGTTAAAACAGGTCCTTGAAAAGTTTGCTTTAAAAATTATAGCTAAGAATCAGTAGCCTCAGTTTACAGAGGTTTAACAAGCTAAAGAGAGAAAAAAAGTCACATGAATAATCAACAGTTTCTGTGCATGCAAATATCCCTTCCCCCTCCAACTTCCCCTGGCAGAAAGTCTAATTGGAAAATCAGTACTATAAGTAAAGTGGTTAGCCTTCCCCATTCCCAGTAACCAAAAGCTGCATGTTGCACTTCGCTGGCAACCGCTGGCAAACCTCTAATAGACAGTTAAAAAATTTAAGAATTTAGACAAAACAAAACAGAAAAACCCGAGCCCAAACACCTTTAAATACAAGGCACATGATAGACACAATGGCCACCATCAAGCTGCAGAATAAAAACCTTCCAGATCTCACTTTTGAAAGTCTTTCAAGTCCTCAGAGGTCTTAAACTTTCCAAATGATACCAAAATTGGTCCGGGGCGGTGAGGGGGAGGGAAAGCCCCTGACTTGTTTCAGCGTATCATACAACGAAAGTGATCATGCCTTGTTTTGTAATTCCACTCGCCAACCCTTTTTTAACTGATATCTATGTGAAATGAGCTGAGGTTCACGGTCCAGTTAGGAGCGGATAATACATTCATTGTCCTGGCAGCAAACTTTTCCTCTCACTGGAAGAATTCACGCTTGCCACAAGAATAATAATTACAGAAAACTAAAAATGTGCTGCTAACGAATTAATCCCTAACGGACAAGACGCTAACGAGGGCAGTAATGATTTGAGGACTCCCTTCCTCACAACAGGACTTGCATCTTCTACCACAATGGGCTATTGTACATCCTCCTAACTCACTATACCTCTTATAGATTCAAGATGTCAAAGGTTGTCTGGCCCGGCTGACCATGACATGCTAGTTAACTCGTTCTATGGAGCACATTGGGACTTTATTGAAACTTTAATTGCACCCAAAAGCAGCTAGAGCCAGACTATGTGGGATCTGTAACACATGGCTCCAGGTCAGCACAGCCTGGTAACCTGTTCTAACGTAAACAAGCGGAGAGAAAAGTTAGATCGGGGTCTCCGCTGAAAGGCAGCACCTCACAAAACGTGCTCCTCTCACATGTGATGATTTTACACCACGATACGACTACACCATTCCAAGCTTTTACAGTAACCGACTTGCTTTGTAACAGACTGAACTTTCCACCTCCCCTCTTCACAAAATATTGCATGGTAAAAAATGCACACGCACAGGAACGCTCGAAAGCAACAGATAAAGTAAAACAAACTGAGCATTAGGCAGCCAACCGAGACAAGTTACTCTGCACAACAATTTTTCTAATTATTTCTTTGCACACTTAAAAAAAAAACAACAAACTTTTTAAAAAAAGTTTTTGTTTGTTTATTTCTTTATTTGTTTTTTTCCCTGAAGGAAAATTGAAAAAGCTTCCCCCTGGAAACTGCAGTGCACATTAACGGTCTCCAGTTACACAGGGGAAAACACACAAGTGGGACAAGTGTGAGGCTGCTCTACTGAAGAGTGTGAAAAAAATCAAATGTTAATTTGATAAATGTGAGGTCTGGGACATTTTGTCAAAGAGGGAGGGAAAGTAGAAAAGGGAGAAAAAAAAAAGCAGCCCTGCTGCCAACTCACCATCCACCAAGTTCTGGCCGAGATGTCGTAGCAGAGCTGCCATTTGATGGAGCCGTCGGAGGTTTTCCCTGCCATTATGCTGTCAGCAAGCTTCATCTGATGCTAACTCACGGGAGATAAGACACCTAATTGAGAAAACATTTGCACTGGCATGTTGGGCAACATGTAGCCCGGTCCATACCATATGGAATCATGGGTAAAAAAAAAAAATCTCCTTGACAATGAACCAATCTCTCACAGACCCAGTGGCAAGGTGAAGTGGAGATGAAAAGTCATCTGCTCCTAGCACTGTCTTCTCCTCTCTCTCTCTCCCTCTCTCTNTTTTTTTTCTTTTTTTCTTTTTCTTTTTCTTTTTTTTTTTTTTTTTTTTTTTTTTTTAAATAAGAACCCACTGCTAAACATCAAAGAGAGGCGGTCAAAATTAGGACTTCATCACTCAGATGATTTTGGTCTGCAAGGTTTTTCTTTCCTTTCCTCTTTTCTCTTTTTAAAGAAGAATAAAGAGATTTAATAGGACAAAGGCAGGTAGTGGACTGCGGAGGGAGATCGCCACAGGCTATTAGCCTAAAATTTCTGCTTGACAGATGGAACTGCTTAGAGACTATCATGCAATGTTTTGGGTGTGTGTTTTTCTTTTTTTTAAAAGACTTTCAGTCTGATTCAGTATCTGTTTATCTCCACTACTTTTCTCATGTACGTGACTGGGGGGCGGGGGGGGAGGAAGAAAAAATTACTGAGTGAAAAAAGGGAAAAGAATGCATCTTTTTTCTTCCTTTCTTTCATAATTCTGCATGCAATAATTTAAACAGTGGAAGGCAAAACATAAGCTGCTTTAATTTCTCAATTCCATGACAGAATCTTTCTCTTTTTAAAAAATTATATTAAAGTTTTGTCTCTCTATTCTTTCTTGATTTTAGATACTAGATCTTACTGTTTGAATGAATTACTTTTCATATCAAAGTCCAAATGGCTGTTACTCTCTTGACACTGAACAATTCCTCTGTCTTTCTTTTTTTTTTTTTTTTTTTT
>VWZI01003599.1:0-32293 GCA_013396835.1 Psilopogon haemacephalus | reverse complement strand
AAAAAAAAAAAAAAAAGGACACTGTGCCAGGTGCTATCCTTGCACTGGCTGACCAAAGCGTTTATTGTTGTCTGTTGCTGCAGGTTGGTTAACCTGTCCTTTATGGGAATTGCTGCTTACTGAAAAAATGCCCTCCCTCCAAATACACATGAGAAATATAAAGTAAAATGCTTAAGTAACAATCAGCCTTTGAATCAGTGTCAGATTCAATTTTATGCTGCGCTCTCTGCTGCTACCTCTCAAACCAAGCAACTTACCCACTCTGCTTATTATTTATTTAGTATTTCATACCCAGCTGTGCTGCATGTCACTCCAACCAAACTCTGATCAATCTGTATTTGGTCTATACATGTTTTCATCACCTGATAGAGTTATATCGACTGACAAACTTTTGCTTGCTGCTTTAGTCACTGCTTCGAGACTACTTAGGTCTTCCTACACCAATAGATGACTTTATTTCCTAATATTAATTAAAACCACACTGAATAAGCATTTTTCAGAAGAGCGTCCACTTTTTAGCTTATGAATGACAGAAGCATGAAACCATTTCCTTCCTGATGGTATAGTAGTTATGTGCAAAGAAATGAGGAGAGCTGTTGGTTAACTGTGTTTTAAATTCAGAACAATTAGGTGTAGTTAACTTTGCCATTGTTCTTTCTGATGCTGAGGATAGTGGGTTCCTACCCGTAGAGCAATTACTCCTTCCATAAGCGGCTGTTGTTAATAGCATTAAAACAAGATTAAATACAACATGTTAAATATTGCAATTATTGTGGAAAATAAAATTATTTGGTGAGCATAATGGGGAGCAAATCAAGCATTTAACATGATCCAGGAAATGCTACTCCAAACAATTGCATTTGTTTTATGCAATTTTTCCCCTTTGATTGCTGACAGATGCCGTTTTGGAAACAAACATCTAAGTAGTTTTCCTTCAATCAGGAAAAAAACCACACACCAGAAAATGGCTACATGTTTTGAATTTAACTCTTGTCAATCAGCATTCTGCACAACACTCCCTGTGAATAGTACTGGGACAAAATGATGCCTTCCAGAGACTAATAAGCCACAAAGATGTTTGCTTCTAAATCAGACTGTTCTGAAGAAAGAAAAAGCCTATGTGCAGCATAGACATTTGTGCAGACACAGCTGCAAAATAAAAATGCTTGCAATATGTGAGTGATATTTCAAGTTAGAAATAAGTTAGGTGTATGTATTTGTGGGCTACAGATGATTTGTTTTCCCAACAGCTTTAGGCCTTGAGCGATAAATGGAAGTACTTGCCAGTTGCTTTTTGACTTCCTGTTGGAGAAGTGGCCAGTTACCCACAAATAATTTGTGTAATTGTTGGGCAGAGTTACCTGCTGCAGCAGAATGAGCGTGAGCAAGTCCCTCCGTCTCCCCCCAGCAGCAGATTTGGATGAGGTCATTGCTGCTATCAAGTGTTTGAAACCAGGAATGAATGCTAAAAAAAGGCTGATAAAAGTATATTAATTCGGATGTCTGTACCAAACTGGCATTTTACCGCCTACTGGAAACTGAATGCAAGAGAGCATTAGAAATGTTGGCACAGCATGTGGTTTCTCCAAACACTGGCTTCTTCTATTCATGACACTAAAAGAAATGTGGTTGAACTGCACGCATCTCTCAGTGCTAGGCACTTCTGTAGGATCTTAGTACTCGTTACCAGATTAATTTTAAGGTGTCCACTGCTCATTAACCCTTTCTTTATTCTCTTCGCGCCCCCTATTTCTTCAATTGTGATTAATACTGTGTGATTTTTAGATCTGTTCCTAATCTGGGAGGAGTTTTCCTTGGGAAGCCTGAAGTTGGATGAATTGAGAGGAGGATTTCCTTATCTCATGCAGTGACAATTAGTTCAAGTGCCACATGAGAGCCAGCAGTTGATTTTTGGACAGTCTGAACTTATGCAAAGTTGCTGACAACAAGTGTGTGTTCTAGCTTTTGGAAATCCTATAATCCTGGCTTCAATCAAGAGAATCTGCTGTTGCTGAAGGCGTAAACAAGGAGAGAAGCAGCATGTGACCACTGCTCCTGCACCTTCATTGATTTCTGAGCCAAAATAATTGCAGCAGTAAAGCTTCTATTGGATACTTAAGATGACAGACACATTTTGGATGATCTTGCTAAAGCCAGGAGTCCTTTCTCCTCCATAGGAACGCTGTCTTTGCACTCCACATTTTCCCCTGTAGTTCTGTGTATTTCTCCCTGCATTCCTCTCACTTCTCTGATTTTCTTCTTGCCATCTGTATTCCCCTTTTGCCTCATCTGAGACAAGCATCAAGATCTTGTTTCTGACAGAACGGTCTGTCAATATGGAAACACATTGACATCACAGACAGTGCTGTGACTTCATGTCTGAAAGAAACAGGAGGAGCAGATGAAAGGAGTGAAAGGGAAGGAATGACACATACAAACAATTTTAAAAAATAAGTGAAAATTCTTCTCTACTAGCCCAAAATGTAGAAGAACATAAACTGGATTCTTAAGTCTAAATACAGCCAACTACTTCCTAATCTGTGACCATAACTCAGCACAACATTTCACCATGCTCTTTACCCTAAGGAGGTACCTGGCCCTGAGGAGCACATGCTTTGTGAAATCCCTGGGACAGCCAATATAACCTCTTAAGAAGAGTCTGGCAAAGAAAGCTAATACTAAGCATAATGCTCACACATGGAAGAAATCTTTAGATGGAAAGGAGTCCTGCCCTAAACCAATCTGAAACACCCAAGTAAATGTAGATTCATAGAATTAAAATTATTCATCAAACTCACAAAATCAATTTTGATGCAGCTGGATTAAAGGTAGCATTACCCCATTGTGGTATCCAGAAAATATTGAGTACACAAAAGGGAAACATCACCTCACCTTTATTTGCTTTTAAAATTTTAGATATTTCATTCTAGGAAAAGTGCCTAACACCAGATTCTTTTTTTTTTTTTTTAAATAAGAATTTGGGAGGATTTAGAAGTCTCCAATTTCCCTTTACTATTTGAAATACTTATTTTTGTTTTAACATTAGAGGGCATCCGGAAGATAATGCTTTCCTGCCATCTAATAAGGAGATTCATAAGTAGCAGGAGAGGAGCTCAAGAAAACGAAAAGGTTAATATATTCTAACTAGACGTTGGGTATAGAATGTCAGATCTGTCAAATTTCATTACAGTTTGCTGCTCAATGAAAAAGATTTGATTTCTTTTGCCACTGTCCTACTATGTTCAAGTCACACAGTGCCAGCAGCAACCAGCCAACGACCACAGGCTGGCACTGAGCGGGCCCGAGTGGGAAGCCAGCCGCAAGGACCATCTGTTTCCGATTTCTAGCGAAGCCAAGATGTGCAGTGAAGTGCATTCCATTCACCCAGCCAGCCTTCTCCCTGCTCAAGTTATTAGTGTTACAAGTGAAATTATCTTTTCCAAACAGCGGGGGAGCTATAATCCTTATGGAACAAGACTTTAAATAGGGGGGTGGGAAAAAAAAAAAAAAGGAGAAAATTTAAAAAAAAAGGAAAAAAGGGCAGAATAGAAGGTCCCCACACACTTCAAACATCTTTTGTTAGAAGCTGTAGATAATGCTGTTTTTAAATGTAATTGCCACGTTCATGAGTTTTATAATTGTTTCATTAAGAGCTATATCCTCTAAGGGGAAAAAAAAGTGTATGTTGATTCATGGGATCTAATGGAATAAACCATTCAAATGTATTTGGAGTGTTATTTATGAATAAAGTTAAAACTGACAAGATGAATGCTCATTTAAGTCGCTCTAACATTGAGTGCCTCGAAAAACATCGTAGGTTTTAAAGCAGAAATTGAAGTGAGAATGCATAAATAGTGCTAATTACATGCTACTTACATTGTTTCAATATGTAATGCATATGTTTAACCTCTCAGAGAAAGGATTGGTCTTGGCACGGCAATTGTGGGGATTTAAGGGAACGTTAAACTGATAACTGGAGAATGAGCTCCGACATAGGATATTGGTCTCCTACTGTTACCTAAATGCCAGGTGAAACCAAAGGATTTAGAGGAGGGAGGGTGGAAAGGGGGGAGAAAAAAAAAAAAAAAAAAAAAAAAAGAAAAAAAAAAAAGAACAAACACAATGAGGTGAAACTGAGAAGTTTATTTTCAAAGCGGGAAACATTTATCCTTTGACACCATTCCATTCCAGTGACTTTATTTCTAATATACCATGAGATTAATGATGTGGCTACTGTCACTGGGTCTGACGAACACTGGCAGAGCTGGGGAACAGTTGCTCCCTCTACTATTATTGGACATATTTGTAAATTGGCATTTATAAGACGAACTTGTTCCCTGGGCCAGCCACTGTGTGTGTCTGTATAAGTCTCATTCATCAGGACAGATTTTTTTTCCTTTTTCTATTGAATTCTATATAATATACAGTTGGTTTAAGGTTGGCTGATTTAGTAACTTGTTTAAATCAACAATGTTTGACAGTTTTCACATCATATAGTAATCTCAATATGACTTTTATGCAAACCAATTGTAGATAATTAGGGAAGAAAATTACCATAATGAAACAGATTTCTGAAATACCAGAGGTGATTCCATATCCAAGGCTCTGCTCAGGAAGGACACAACTGCTTAACGTAGCCATAATAATTCACCCTCCTATCCCCATAAGATTTATTGCTTCAAAAGTAATGCTATAATAAAAGAAAACATAGAATAACATGTTCCATTAGTTTTCTTAGCCTGTTTTCATAGGTCTGAAAGTACTGTTGTGAGTGGGTGAAATCACACAAAGAATAACAGTTGGGTCACCTGAAATCTAATTACAAGTTGAGACCTTTCTCTGGGTTTTTTCCTTTTCTCATTGGCTTCAGAGATGCAACTGGGCACTGACTATCTTTGCCCTGGGACATTTCCTGAGCAAAGCTGATAATCACGAATGGTAACTTAATTCTAAATATTCTCTCTGTGCATTCAGAAACATTTACCATAGCTGCATGCATTGCCTAATTTTAAGATGTCCTGGTTTGGCATACGTAAAATATATTTCAGACTCTCTAGAGCTGTAAGAAACAACTCTTTTGGGTCTCTCCATGCAAGCTTGCTCCCATATATTGAAGTAGGAAGAGTGTGACAGAAGGTCCCAAATGACCTGTCACAAATGGGAACTTCAAGATTGTTCCAGACAGATTCTATATTTGAGATCTACAGGGTATGGGAAGAAAGGGCAGTAGGTAAAAAAAATGAAGCGCTGGACACTTTTGTCATTAGCATGGGTCAGATATTAGATGCTGAGTACATGAAGAGGGTGAACTATTAATTCATATAGACAAACGTAAATTTCATATCCTTCCCTTTGAGTTTGTAAGAACCAAAGAAATACTTTTGGACTCAAAGACTACAGTGTCACATAGCGTAAGAAACTAATCTCTGACACTTTTGAATTTTACTTATTTTTCCAGTTTCTAGACAGGATTTGCTGTGATTGGCTCATAGTAGAGAAAAAAATATGAGAATGGATAGACAAGACCTCAAAGTTTCCCAGGAAATGGCTTTTTTTTTGCATAGAGTCCTACAGTGCTAGTGGGCTTCCAGAGTGCAGTGCTATATCGGTTCCTTTTATCATCTACAGCTACATAAAAGACTCCTTCATAATGAAACTCTTCTGTAATGCACTCTGCTTAGGGTTGTTCTTGAGGAATAAAGAATCCAAGACAGACGTGGCAGTGACAATCACATTAATCTCAAAGACTAAATGCCTCGAAGTAAAGGAGATATGAACAATTAGAACAATAAATACAGTGAATCATATGAATTTCCAGTGCTCTCAATACTAACTTCAGTTCCATACCTGAATTTGTAATTCATCCGTGAATAAGTAAATCCCCTTTTTTTTAGAGAACAAAATTAAAATACTTCTAATATTAAAACCACTCCTGTTTGCTGGCTCCTATGTCAGTATAAATACCTTCCTCTTCATTTGCTTCACTTCTTGATCCCCAAATTTGTCCTCTTGATCGTACCATCTGAACAGCGGCCGGAAGGCTGAACACCAGAGGTAAATGCCTACAGAGACATTTTAGCAAGGGCCAAGCTGCATGCCAGCAAATTGCACAAGCAATTCAAGCATAATCCATTGAAGTAACTCTGGATTACTGAACACTTTATAGTAAGGTAAGACTTTGATGACCCTAACTCATTTACCCTCTTGTGCAATATCTGCCACTGGACATCACATCATGGAAGAAAAACCTCAGAATGTAGTTTATTCAGAGCACAGCATCCCTTTTCTGCCGTTAGCTGGTCATAACAGCAAAGCAACTTTGGAGATGAAGCCTGCAGCACTTGTCTCTTCTTATGTGTTTCCTTTTATGTTTCAACACAGGTTATGAAACCCTGCAGGAGTCTTCACCAATCAAAAGAACCAACCCACCAAGAAAGGGAAAAAAAAGTTTCAACTAATCAGCTGAAAATTTTTCATAAGTTTACAAGTAATAACAAAATATTACTTCAGACTCCTGGAAGTCAAATCTAATTCAAAATATGGTGTATTGCAAACTAAGAGGGGGCTGTGTAGAAATACTGATTTTTGTATTTTTTTCCTTGTATTCACTGGGCATTTCTACAAAAATTAGACAGTATATTCATTACTCATCAGCTCTGAAGACCTGACATCATCTTCATGCTAAGGGACTTTCTTTTGCGAAGGATAACTGACTGGCAGATAAGAAAGCCCCAGTCAACATTCTAGAACACAGATTAAAGGATGCAGATGCAGGGATTACAAAGTACACCTTGATTCATTGCAGTCATTTTCTAATACAGAGATCCACCATTAAGACAACAACTTTTGCCTATGAAGCTTCCTTAGGAGCCTGGAAGTTACTTACAAATAACTTGCACTTCATGTTGAGCCTGCTCACAGCAACCTATCTGGCCAGTGCTGACAGCTTGCCATTTGGAATGCCTGTGGGTGAAATAGAGGTGGTGGGCCTTATGCTACCATATCTCTGGTCCCTCATATGTTTTCTTGCAACTTTGCATTGGCAGTATTTTGTAAGCAATTTGTCCTTACCAACAATTTGTATGCTGCACTTTTATCTTCAGCTACGTCAAAAGTAAGAAATAATTCTGAACTTGTTCTCCATTCTTGCAATCAGACATGCTTGGTGCCTAACATCTTGGAAATGCTCTCAAACTGTACTTTGAAGTCCAGTTGGTCAGAACAGCTGGAATCTATGGCTGCATTACCAGCAAGCTGCTCTGATACTGTGAGCAAAAACACAAGCTGAGTCACAGTAGATGACAATGCTGCTGACAAAATATTTTAAGCTGCAAACTGAAACAACAATGGGATTATTTATGGACTGCAACTCTTATTTTAATGTCAATAAATGTACTGGATAAATTCCCCTTCATTAGCTGGAAACCTCAGAAGGGAATAGAAATATTCTGGTAAACCACAAGCTTGTTCTTAGCAAACACACGGCTGCATTTCCACTGTGAATGCATATCCAGACTGTTTCTTCACTGGGACAATAAATTTCTTTTATGGACCAGAGTCTATAAAAGCAAGACCTTCAAAGTAAGGGTGTGTAACACATGGCCCTCAAGGCTCCAGAGGATGATATCGGAAAATATCAAAAGTAGCTTTTTCTTTTTATGAATGGAAAACAATTTTTCTGAGATCTACCACTCCACTCAAACCAAGCAGTTGGAATGAGGCTGCTTCATTGTGGGAGGTGTTTGCTCTCTTATCTACTGGGCTGCATGCATTCCAGAAGGAGCAAGCTGGTTTGACTGTGGTGTGCTGAAAAAGAGGAAGAGCACAGATATAGCATATTACACCTCCCTGACTTCCAAGACACAGAAAGAGCAAGTTTTTCCTTGTGGTAGCAAGTTCATGCATCAATCCATATAATATGCTGAATACAGGGCTCTCTAGTCTTTCCCCATCCTAACTTCTCACTTCTCTCTTCATGGAGAGAAAGGACACAGAGTTGTCCCATGGTAGAGTAGGCACAGTGGCAAACTTCATCAGATCAGCAGGGTCAGGATCCAGTTCCTTAGAATGATTTTCAAAAGGTAGATAGAACAATGAACATCATGCCAAATAATATTGATGTCCCCATATGTTTCTGGAGGGAATAGTTTCATCTCAGGGTGCAAAATCCAGGCATCATGGTCATAGATTACTTTTCCCTTCTCCTCAGCACTAATCTGTCTTTACTTTTCCTTTCTAAAGCTGTGGTTCTGTATCTTTCCTATACCTAATGCCTTCAAGCTATTTCCAGAACTGAAAATGTGGTACTCTCTTATCTGTGCAGCATTTTGTTTATTTATAGCATGTCACTAATGACATTTTAAATTTGCTTCAGAGTTGTTTTGTTTTTTTTTTTTTTTTTTCCCTTCCCTTATTGTAAGGACAAGAAACACAAACAATTCTGTCTGGGTCTAAGTACATTCTTAACCCCATTCAATCTGTTGCAGATGCCAAGTCCTCAGGAAGGAGGGCCAAAGTCTAATAAATCAGGTGTTTCCTTCTGCAGTATAAGTCACCTACTGGGATCAATAAGAAGCAGGGAGAAAAAAAATGTTCTGTAATTTGCATGAGTTTATGCAGATAAATAGCTTCATGTAGTAAGGGAGAGCATATTTCAAGGCATAGACTTAGCATAGTAGAAAAGCTTCTTGTATTTGAGCAAGACTAGAAAAGTATTTCCTAAGGAGGGAGTACAGGTATAAGAACCTGGCTTACACCAGAAAGTAAACTAGAGAATCCAAGTCCTTCCTCATTAGGTTTCTGTTAAAATCTATATAGAAGTATTCCCATTTCAGAAATCTTAGACTTCTTGCAATCTAAAAACTATGAACCAGAGCAGACTTCTGGGAATGGTGCTGAATCTTTGGTAGCCCTGACATTTAGCACTGGCTTGGTGGGACACTCTCCTGCCTGCATAACCTTCCCATTCTCTCAGTTTCAGCAAGGTCACTGTTGTGTCTGTCCTCAGGCACCTCAAAGCAATGCAAAAGCTATCACACCACCAGCTTACTTTCTTCTGGATAAAAATTATTCTCACAGTCTGTAGATAGCAGGCATGAAAGAAGCACTGAATAGAATGCAAAGAGCTACAAGTATACTCACATAAATATTTATACAAAATGTTTTTCTAATAATATTATTTAACTACACATTGGCTGGCCAGTCTTGCTTCTGGGTACTTAGCAAGACCAGAAGTTTCACCACTGTACCATTAAGATAAAACGCAAATAACTGGCACAATATTATGTTGATATGAAACAAAGCACCGAGATGTCTATGAATTACAGATACTTTTCAGTAACAGGACAAATTGTAATTCTTAAAAGTGAACTAATCACATAAAAGAATCATTTATCAAAGGATGGCATAACCCCCCACAAACTAGTGCAAGTTCTCAGGTTTCTCTGCTGTAACTGAAATAATTATGCTATTATAACTAAAGAGGAGCTCGTTGCAAGTATTGCAGTAAGACCATTCCTTCTAAGGCTACTAGTGCAACAAAGACGTTGATGGTAAATGGTACACACAATACATATTTGCCTTCACATGCAAACATGTAAGCACACATCCATGGTGTTTATTCAGAAGTTCACATAAACCTCATACTGAGTCAGCCTTTCAAACTTATGCACCTGAATATGTTTCAAATGAGACAGAACAAGTATCACCTTTATGCACTTACCCTGTCAGGAATGGATGTTATTTTGCCTAGAGAAAAAAAAAGAGACAAAAAAACCCCCAAAACCAACAAAAAAATCCCAAACAAACAAAAAAAACCCCACAACACAAAAAACCCACAACCCCACCCCAAACTCACAGCCCGCCCACAAAATCACCCCCAAAACCAAAACCAAACCAACACAGAATCAAGTTGCTCCCTGTAATTGCTTTACCTGGGAATATAGTGATCACCTTTCTAAAAGGAAACAGCATTAACTAGAGCTTGTTTGTGCTGGAAGACCAGGGCTCCAGTGGATAATCCAAAAGATAATTCCACTGTGGATTAACCCAGACAATACTTATCATAAATGTCACACCACAAATATGAGCCAAGAATATGTTACTGGGAAAGCTGCCTGGACCACTGTAAAATTAGAGCATTATGTATCAGACAATGCACAACACTTGCGTGGTCTGCAAGCATACGTTGTTATAACTGCCTGTATCTTAAACCAAGAAAAACAATTAGGATAATTAAACTCTTCCCCTCTCCTCCCCATGTCCCCCCCCCCTTCCAGTGTCACATCAAATTGTATTACAATACAATGACAGCTCCCCAGGATCTCAGTGGGTCTGGACTGTTATATTGTTCAGTCATACCTCCGCCAGTATTTCACTGACTAACATCCTCCCCAGGGATGAATATGAACGGATGGGATATTTTGTAAGTCCCATCCTCTCATCTCCATATCTACTCTTGCCCTACCCTTTATCCATTTCATTATCTCTCAGATCTACAGTCATCAGTTCCCTCAAGACTGGATCACCTTGCTCAGCAGTCTTGGCTGCATTCAGTAGCAACAAATTTATGCCATACTTTTTCCCATCTCTCTACATATCCAAGCTTCTGTTCAAACTTCCTTTGCTCTATGATTCTGGCTTTTGCTTTCACAGTGTATTTCTGGTTTCTATTTCTTTGCACTTAATTCTGTTATTCCCTTGACCTGCCCTGCTCCGGACCTCTGATTATCCTCTGCCTAGCTCCTGTGACCCCCAATCCAAACCGGTTAACTTTCTCCTTGTGTTGCTTCCAGGCCTGCTCCAAAGGAGTAGAATGGAAATACTTGCTAAGAGCTGCTGCTGCTGAATCCAGGGGTGCAGCTCAGCTGAGTTAATAGAAGAGAGCCTTGAGAACACAGCAATTCACACCAGGCTTTAGACTGCAGTTCTATCCTGCACCACACATCAGAGAAGTTGCCTAGACCCTCTGATTTGAAACCCACCTCTGTGGCAATCCTCAAATCAGAAATGCTTGATTCAACCCACTTAACTGGGACAATAAAATACAAAGATACATAGACACCACGAGAAAAACAGATCTGCTCACCAATCTTTACCCTTTCTGCCTTCTAACAACACTTATTTTTTGTGGTAGAGATGTTATCTTGATTCATACTGCAACCACTACAAAAGGGGCATTAATGTGGATTTGGATTCTGGTCAATTTCATATTATGAAATAATTCTTGTGCTAAATAAATACCTACAGAATAAGTTTTACCTACTGTTAAAACCTGTCCTATTCTAAGATTTAATAACAAATGTACTATCTGGTGTATAATAGACAATTCATTTTGCTTTGCATTTACTCTATTTAAAACCTAAAGCACTTAAGGATATTTGGAGTATGCAAGACTATCATAAAAATCAATTTCTCTTCTGGTTTATAGCCCAACCACTTAAAGTCTTAATTGCTACAACTCACTTTCTTATATTCAGATTCATAAATGTAGGACCAGCTACCCTAAACTCTGCTCACAAGCTTCTTAGAACTGAACTATTTAATTACTGTCTCCCACATTCACTGTCTCCACTTGCTTATTGCCTGCATCTATGCATTTACAGCATCAGGTCAGGTAGTTTGCACTTGCTTGAGAACCTGTTTTCTCCTTCTGCTGAGGTCTGAAGGAGGGACACTTTGGTTTTGCTGAGTGATATCCCATTTCAATTTACAAATAAACAAACAGCAAAGGAATTGGCAGGAAGTCATGGCCCTTTGGTGAGCAGGACTCTGTCTCGGTAGAGGGCAAATGAGGAGCATAGTTTTCACTGCAGCACAAAGTCTCTATTCTTGGCTACTTGACCAAAGGAAGAAGCAGAGAGACGACTAGCAAAGCACATCTGCAGGGCTGTATTTCACAGGAAGTAATGCAGCTCCTTTGCAGATAAGTTTCAGTGAAGAACAAAGGCTGATTTTGTTCAATGCTTTGTGAGCAATGCAGTGGACCTGGATCTAGCTTTTCAGTGCCTGAAAACAAGGCGTGGAGAACGAAACCTAACTTTCTCTCACTCTCGTTTTCCAATTAGCTGCATGATTTTCAAATTAGTCCTACACTTACCATACGAAGAACACTTAGAAGACACCCAATAATTAAATTTGCATTTTTATTTATTGGTTTTGTAAACTACACACAACTCTATTTGAGATAACTGTCAGGGCAACAACAGCTAAACCAATCATTCTAAACTTAGATCCCAGCCTTTAAAGCTTAAGAAACAAAATGTTTTACCAAGAAGCAGACAAAGGTATAACAATACATTAGCATGCAATGTCATCACTGATTGCAAATGTGTTTGGAGTCTACATAGCTCATGTGTGCCATAACCTCAGAGGCATACTTGCACTGGTTTTCCAGAAGCTCAACATTTCACATGAGATGAGGTGCGGTTTTGTATGATACAAGCAGTATTGGATACAGCAAGAAGCAAAACCATGATGATATTAAAACCAAATCATAGAGCAGTATCATGTCCTCTCTTTTAGCCTGAACAGCCCATTCCATTCAGTATGTGCAGAAGAGATACTGTCAAGTACTTTTTTATAGTTTAATTTTGGTTTAATCTCCATTGCTTGCAATGCTCTTGCCCTCTTTAAATCTGCAGAATACAATTCTTTTCTCTGTCAATTTTGTGCTTTCTTAGTTTTTTGGTTTTTGCTTTTTTAAAAAGGCAGCTCAAAACTTCACCCCATAAGCAAGAAATTAGAGATAAAGGTTGAAGATAGGAAGTTTCTAATAAAAAATTAAAAGCACTGATAAGTTTCAAGGAAGGTAATCTCTTCTCTTCCTCATTATTGCTCATTTTCACTGTACCCAGCCCTGTAGAAACAGTAGAAATATTAAAACAGCCTATAGCTAATAGTAAGTGCAGTCTGAGTCTGCTCCTTAAGAAGGCCAGTAGTGTCTTCCCAAAATATGTTTATGGCATTTTGGGAGCAGTTGTGAATCATGATGAGAATAAGGTAGCAGTGGTCTGGGGAGGTCACTGAGTCTGAGCACTATCACTGCGGCAGCTCAGCGAGGTGCATTGCAAGAACTTCCTTGGTGACTGACTGATGGTCACCAAAAGACAAATGCTGTTCATACTGGCTCAGGACTCAGTGACTGAGAGCCACACAGGGCAGGGAAGGTAGGCTGAGGGCTGTGTGCTTACTCTGGCTTGGCAGTCTAGAGCTGGAAGCAGTCTTCGTAAAGGAGAAAATATCCAGAACCCCTGATTTATAGAGTGGCAGCCTCTAATTCTTTTTTTCCTAAACAGCAGTGGGGAAACTGTCTCTTGGTAGTTATCAATAAAAATTTTCATTCAATTTCAGAACTGATAAAATTATTATTACTAATTTTTTTTTTTTTTCTGTAGGCTAAAATCATGCTTCTGCAGAGTATTTTAAAAATATTTTGCCTTTGGAATGTGCTGTGTATAAGATATAGAAGTACTTTTAATGATCTAGTCATATTGCTTAAACATTATACACAGGAACATACAATGTTGTTAAAAGTAATCTATAACTTGGATTAGCTGGGGGACTAAATTTGATTTAATTACTTTGTTCTCTCTGTGAAAGAAATAGTAACATGAGAAACAAACATCTCCTCTCCTCCATTCCTCTGCCAATCTTCCAGCCAGTAGAAGCAAACTGAAGAGTTAATGGTATGCCATCTGATCTAGTGATTACTTTGTAATAGTACAGGGTTACACTGGCTTGTTACAGTAGGGTCAGCAGATGCCATAATGGCAGTGAGGAAAAGCTTTGCCTGCATCTTTCCTAGCTTCCCCTGCAAACCTCACCAACCTCTTTTATCCTTTTCTTTAGGGATCCACAGGGAAGCAGCTCAGCTCTTAGGTACGCTGGGCAGTATCAATTCTGATTTTTCCATCCCAGCCTCTGATGTATTTTAAATGAATCATGAAAGAATTAGAAACTAATTCACAGCATACCTAACAACTCTCTTGCATAGACAAACCCCAACCAGAAACTGAAATTACTCTTTTGCCAAAGGGAAAGCCAGATACTATTCAGGTAAAATTAACATAACCCACAGAATAAAATGTTCCTCCAAGTGTGTTTCAACTTCCAGGTCATAGCTTACAGAAAGTTCTTAAATTAGTGTGGTTTTTGGTTTTTTTGTTGGTTTTTGTTTTTTTTTCCTGCCTACTTCTATCTAAAATGAGTCTACTGCACAAATCTGAAGCTTAGGCAGCAACTCTTATGAGCAAAAGCAAGTAACATAAGAAAGCAGACTAATTTCCAAAGGTTGGCCTTGCTTTCAGTTATTTGCAAATGGAGATGCCAACACAAGACAAGAGGGTCTTGGAAGCAAAGTTGTAACTTCAAAAGGGAAATAATTAGTCCAAAGAGATTTTGAAGATGGAAAGACTAAGCCAGAAGATGTAAATCAAAATAACTGGATTTCCAGATTGGACACACTGAGTCGAGAAACGCTTATCACTAACTAGATAGTTAGCACTGCAGCCACATCAGTGTATTTTTCCTGTGGTATTTCCTGACAGAGTATCCAAGATGGGAACCACCTGTGGGATTTTAATGGGGCTGGGGGGTCTGCACATCTGCCACAGCACTGGCTGATGCATGCGTATAGTGTGCACTATAGTGCCATCTGATGCTGCTGAAGTCAGAGGCCAAACACAAATGACAAGATGTGTCATCTGTAGGGACGTACTTTAATTACACTGCTTGTGGCCTCCTGCTCCTTTTCTACATCTCTTTCCTCCCTGGACCACAACGGAGGAGGAAGGGGAATAACAAGTGACTGTCAGATGACTCAAGGGAAATTAAATTGAGAATTTTCTCTGAAGTAGGGATTTTTGATCCCCTCTGGTCAGTGCAGTGGCCTAAGCAAAGCCACCATCCTATGCATTCTCCTCTACCCCTTTGAAATTACTAAGGCATCCGTACAGCTATGGATAGGCAAATAATCCAACTGCAGGAGCCTGTATCTAGGAGGTGAAAGAAATTATTTGCACTAGCTGCAGAAGATACAGTTGTGAGAGAACGTGTTTTTGGAGAGGTCACTGCTGTGGAATGCAATGGAAACAACTGGGAATGGATCCTTTCCTCTCCCCAGATACCACTCAAACTTTGCTGGTTCAGAAGATATGCAAAGCAGACTTTAATTTATTGTGTCCAGCAATAAACAAAATATTAAGTACATTTTTAATGCTGTAGAACCTTTTAAAAGACTTTTAAACCTTTCACCGTGGGACACAATTAAACTTGTTTTGCTATCTGCAACAGACCTGGCCTCTAAACACACAATTAAGCAGTCACAAATTGCAAAATTGGTTTGTTTTGTTCCCACACCACTAAAAAACTGATAAAAGCTTTCTCCTTTGTCAGTTATTGCACTGTAATTGACAGGTCCTGGGCAACACAATTATGCGAGTTGGGAGCTTGAAGACTACATCCACATCTTCCCATAATTTGCCACCACTGAATATTTCTCTGTGTTCTCTATGGTTTCAGTGGCTGTGTGCACTCAGTCAGGGCATCAGCTACGACTTGAAATGGAAAATTTAAAGCTTGTTAAGTATAAAAAAATCGGGTTTTTTGTTTTTTTTTCCTTTGAGGCAGAGGGGTATGGTTTCCTGTAGCAAATTACTCTGTCTTTAGGCACTGGAAGGATTCATATGCACCAGCATATGCAGAATGACTGGCTAAATTCTGTAGCTCAATTCTTATGGACATGGATATATGTCCTGGAGACCAGAAACACCATATGCTCTAGGAAGCAAGTGCTGAGGCTTCTGTACCATCTTCCATACTCCTCCTACACCTCAGACTGCTCAGTGCACTGAATATCCACAGCTTTTACACGCAAGCAGGAAGTATACTATTGCGTGTAACTTGTACCANACATGGAAAAAAAAAAAAAAAAAAAAAAAAAAGATGATTGTGTAAATCATTTAAGAACATTCTCTTCAAGCTATCCAGTAGTAGATTTCTGGTACTAGCAATCAGCCAGAGAATATTTCCAACACAATTTTTATTGCTAGAACTTCAATTACTTATTAAAAAAAAAAAAAACCCCTGACATTACAAGGATGAAAACAGAACTATATCAGAAACACCTATGGAAAGAAAAAAAACTGGAAAACTCCTATGGAAAGGACACCAACATTCTCACAGGTTTTTCAAACTATTATCTAGCAACACTTCAGTGCTTAATGTCCCACAGGACAGTTCAAACTAAACAGAAAGATTATTACTTTCTGTTAAGCATGCAGCTAAACAAAGGCACTTGAATCCCATCTCTGAATAAGGGTCTATGCAAAACATCCAAATCCTTGGAGGATCACCAGAAAGAACATAAGGAAGACACAATACTTCTATGTGCTTTTATGGGTGAGAAGGGGAACCACAGTCTGCTCTTACAAGACTAGAGAGACTGTTCACAATCTGGATTTGTACTTATTTTCCAGCAGGAATTCCTATGTGCCAAAGACCGAAGGTCCAGACTAACTAATGTCTGGAAAGAGGAAACATCTCAGCTTTGTATGTGTTGTGCCAGGGTGTTTTGCCAGCACTTAGCTCATGAAGTTTAAAGAAAGAAGAATTCAGGGTAGCAAATGAAACTGCTTAAGAAAGCAAGTGATGGGACTCCATGCTGGAGGCTATTCCAAATGCTACAACTCTGATTGGTTCAGAAGCTTACTGAGGCTAATATTTGTTAAACATTCACTCTTCAGTGTCAGGCTCCTTGCAGTCTCAATACCTTTCTTCCTCTATGCACTGACCATCCACATGAAGGTAGATGGGCGGCCTTCCATACTTGGTTGCAAATGAAATAGCTTTGACAGAGTCACAATTCTTCTCCCATCTCTATGGATGCAAGGTTGCACTTTCAAAAGCAGGTAAAATTAGAGTTTGATTACACCTATATGAAATGACAAGAAATATTTTGAAATCACAGCAGTGTAAGCTACATTTAGTCCCTAAAATGGACATTTCAAGGGGTTTGGTGCAGTAATAATTTCATGTGGTTTAAAGCAGAACTAGAACACACTGACAACCTTCTACCCATTTCCCCCAATATGTAGGTTACTGTCTGTTCCTTCAGTAACTGTGCTTTAAATTACTGGCATTTGACTCTTGTGGTTTTGGCAGCCATAGTCAGCTTCCTCTAATTAAGAAAGAATGAGAAAGGATTTCTGTGCATTTAAATACAAATCAATAAGGACAGCATTATTCCAGCTACATCCACTGAGGAATACAGACAACTTGTTTTCACTCAGACTGGCTTTAACTGACACTGTGGCTGCACTTCCATATAAGCTCTTATTTTCGGGACAGCGTGTTGGTGTGGATGAAGAAACTCTTTTTTCAGTGAGTGCTGGCATTTGGAGTTATGCAGCTAGCCTGCATGCAAACAGAACTGCCTTCACACCTGAACATCTGACTACATATATGAGCATTTAATATACACAACTATATGAGGTCTTTGGCAGATACAAACTATGTGCCACTTACTAATCATGAGTAATAGGTCACTAACCTTTTATTGATATGATGATTTTCGCATAACTAAGTGGTTTTACAGGTTCTCAATCTAATCAAAGAATGAGAAGACTGTTAACTAGAGCCCCAAGTGTCTGACAATTTAAAAAGCTTTAAAGCCTTGCTCTGCCACTGCTCAGTGCTTGCAGGCCTGACCACAATCAAAGAGCATCTTGGCTGTCTGCTCAGCCAATATGTCTCTGCTCCCAGATCTTAATGGAGCAACAGCCCTTTAATCCCACAAAGATTCTCTTTTAAACACTGTTTTTTTCAGCTTCACCTTCACTGGGGGTGGGGGCATATCCAGACTTTTCTGTGCTTTGATCAAAAGCTAGAATTCAGAATTGCAGAGTCATAGAGTAGTTTGGGTTTGAAGGAACCTTCAAAGGCCATCTAGTCCAGCTCCCCTTTCAGTCAGCAGAGATATCCCAAACAATATGCTTAGAGCATCTAAGCAACTGGTTGTTTAGAGCCCCTTCCAACCTGATCTGCAATGGTTCCAGGGATGAGACACCTACTACGTCTCTGGGCAACCTGAGCAGCTGCCTCACCACCCTCATTGCAAACAATTTCTTTCCTCTATCCAGTCTAAATCTCCCCATATACACTTCTTTTTTAAAATTCAAAATCATTAGCCCTTGTCCTATAACAACAAGTCCTATCTTTCTAAATGATCCCCTTTAAGTCCAGAAAAGCCATTATAAGATCTCCAAAACATGATGTCTGCTTTGGCTGCCTTCCTCCTGTCACTTTATTGTACAGGAACTAGACTATGGCCAACATACTATGCAGTTAACATCAATCTTGGCTCTCCTTGTCAGCTTCATTTTATCTTTTCAAGGCTCTGTTATAGTGAGCAGAGTGGGAGGTACTGGGTGGCAGCTGCTGGTGCAGAGGTTATCCCACTCTACTGCAAAGGATAACTCCCTGCTCCTGGGTACTTTGCTCCCCTCAATCACTTCTGACCTGGAAAGGTAAATGGTGGCTATGCTTCAGTTCATCTCTGAATGAAGCTTTGGAGGAGGATCCAGGCAACTCGAATGGTGTAGGATGGATGTCAGCAAGCTGGGGCCTCAGCAATTAATATTTCATAAAAATTTCTGGTGCCCAGAAGGAACCTCGTTATACTGCATCAATCTGTTCAGGAGATGATCAGAGGCAGGTGAGAGGACTAGCTCTGTGTTACAACTGTCAAGGCTGTGCCTGCTAAGGATAGTGACCAGGTTTCTTCCAGGGCTTATGTTAACTAACATTCCTTCATGCAACCAAAACATGTCAGACTAAACACATAAAAGAAAAACAAGGCAAAGCCTCATTCAAGTAAGGGTACTGTCACAGTGGTGTTTGCTTGAAGTCGGAATTACCAAATTATAAAAAAAACCCTAGGTCTTGATGAAGGGACTTTGAATGCAATTTGCCAGCTTAACCAAGGAATGGGATATACACAGGCATTTGAACTACTTGGTCTGGAAACCAAATAACAGAGCACTAACTTTTTTTTTTTTTTTTTTTTTTTTTAAGTCACTGAATGTTATTTACTGGTTGACTTTAGCAGCAAGCATTGTACATGGAAGAAATATTACCCTTATGCAAGGAATACTTGCGGGAAGAAACTTCATTCAGAATTGCACTTCTTTCACTTTATTCAGAATTCTACCCACTTTATCCTCTTTCCAACCAATATTTAAATTTATTGTTTAAGACAAAATGTAAAATATCTTGTGACTCTTGGAAGGTGCTTTATTTCTAATAAGGATCCTTTTCAAGAAGGCTTTGAGTGCCCCAAAGGAAAGATTAATAGACAGCTAAATATCCTCTAATACCAGAAGTTAATAAGGAAAATAGTTCTAATATTTCTCTCTTTGATAATGGCCCCATTGTTTTGATTTTAGAGGCACAAGTGAAGCTTACATTCAGCGATGCATTCCCATGACTAAATCACCTGTAAGAGTGCATTTTGCATTTGAAAGCTCTTCTACAAGGTTTTTCCCAGAGTAGGTGCCCCTGCTGCTTCTTTGATGCGGTTAAGCAATTTTGCACAATCATGTAATAGATTAAATTAGACTTAGTCTCCCTTGAACATTTTTGTGCTAGGCCTGGGTTATAGATGGAGCTCAGCAGCATCAATTCTCATTGAAGCAGCACACTTGAAGGCACTTAGCACTGTGCAGGAAGGGCTTAGTTTGAGGAATCAAAAATGGGAACACAAACCTCGACTTGCACAGAACAAGTAAGTTCCTCTTTCACTAATTTTAATCTTTCCCTCTGCCAACTATGAGCTGGAGTATCAGGTTGTGCAATTTTCTACTACTCCCTAAACAGCTTTTGAAGGTGGGAAAACAAATAAATCCAACTCACTGCACTTAATACCTCAACTTAGTAATCCATGAAAGAGATAGAAGCTCTGAGTAAAAATGAAAAGGTTGCAAAAGTTCTTTTGTGTAGCCAGTAACAAACTACCCATTGACATCACTGCTGAAGAGTGGAGCCAGTAGCAGGAAAAATTAACACTAAATATTTGTTTTCATCTTTAAAATGTAAATAGTATTTAAAAGAAACTGTGGATATTGGCCATGACATACAATAGTCTCAAGGAGTCCAACTGAGAGGAAAAAAATCCCACCATCCTTTTCAGACAGTCTGCTTTGAATAACATAATGGAGGACATAAGCATTTCCCAAGAAAGAAATGTAATAATGAAGCTTGATTTTCTACTACCTTGTATTTAGTGCCTAGTACAAGGTGCAAATGAAAAGCTTCCTTTTGATTTCAGAGGGCTTTGACTGTGTGTTCCTTAACAGATTTGTCAATGTGTATTGGTTAATTAATTTCTCATTTCATACAGAATCACAGAATGCTAAGTAGAAAGGAACTCCAGGGATAGAATAGAATAAGCCAGGTTAGAAGAGACCTCCAGGATCATCCAGTCCAACCTATCACCCAGCCCTATCTAATGGCACTAAGTGCTCCATCCAGTCTTTTCTTGAACTCCTCCAGGGATGGCAACTCCACCACCTGCCTGGGCAGTCCATTCCAATGGCTGTGAAGAACGTCCTCTTAATATCCAGCCTATACCTTCCCTGGCACAACTTGAGACAACTTGTTCTGTTGCATGTTGCCTGGGAGAAGAGGCCAAACCCCACAACCTCCCTTCAGGTAGTTGTAGACAGCAATGAGGTCACCTCGGGGCCTCCTCTCTCCAGGCTGAACACTCCAGCTCCCTCAGCCTCTCCTCATAGGGCTGTGCTCCAGGCCCCTAACCAGCTTCATCACCCTTCTCTGGACATATTGCAGTACCTCAACATCTCTCTTGAATTGAGAGGACCAGAACTGGACACAATACTCAACGTGTGGCCTGACCAGTGCTAAGTACAGGGGAAGGATAACCTCCCTTGTCCTGCTGGCCACACTGTTCCTGATACAGGCCAGGATGCCATTGGCTCTCCTGGCCACCTGGGCACACTGCTGGCTCATGTTCAACTACTATCTATCATCACTCCCGGGTCCCTTTCTGCCTGGCTGCTCTCCAGCCACTCTGTCCCCAGCCTTTAGCACTGCCTGGGGTTGTTGTGGCCAGAACCCTGCACTTAGCCTTGTTAAATCTCATCCCACTGGCCCGTGCCCACCCATCCAGCCTGTCCAGGTCCCTCTGCAGGGCCCTCCTACCCTCCAACAGATTGACACCTGCTCCTAGCTTGGTGTCATCTGCAAACTTACCAATGATGGACTCAATCCCCTTGTCCAGGTCATCAATAAAGATATTGAACAGGATTGGGCCCAGCACTGATCCCTGGGGCACACCACAAGTGACTGGTCACCAACTGGATGTGGCACCATTCACCATCACTCTCTGGGCCTGACCCTGCAGCTAGTTCTTGACCCATTCCAGAGTGAATCTGTCCAAGCCATGAGCTGCCAGCTTTGCCAGGAGCTTGTGGCAGATGGTGTCAAATGCTTTGCTGAAGTCCAGGTAGACTACATCCACAGCCTTCCCTGCACTCACCAGACAGGTAACCTGATCATAAAAGGCAATCAGGCTGGTCAGGCAGGATCTGCCCTTCCTAAACTCATGCTGGCTGGGCCTGATGCCTTGGCTATCCTGTAGGTGCTTTGTGATTGCACTCAAGATGACCTGTTCCATAACCTTGCCTGGCACTGAGGTCAGGCTGACAGGTCTGTAATTTCCCAGTTCCTCCTTCTGGCCCTTCTTGTGGATGGGCATCACATTGGCCAGCTTCCAGTCTTCAGGGACCTCTCCAGAGAGCCAGGACTGTTAATAGATGATAGAGAGAGACTTGGCCAACTCACCTGCCAGCTCCCTCAGCACCCTAGGATGGATCCCATCTGGTCTCATGGACTTGTGAGGATTCAAGTGCCTCAGCAGGTCCCTTACTGTTTCTTCTTGGATTACAGGGGGACTATACTGGTCCCTGGCTCCATCTGCCAGTTTGGGAGGCCAGTTGTCCTGAAGACAATCTGTCCCACTATTGAAGATTGAGGCAAAGAAAGTGTTGAGTACCTCTGCCTTTTCCTCATCTTTTGTACTGTATTGCCCTCTACATATAGCAAAGAGTGGAAGTTGTCCTTGCCCCTTCTGTTGCCATTGATATATTTATAGAAACACTTTTTGTTCCACTTTACGGCAGTGGCCAGTCTAAATTCTAAGTGGGCTTTTGCCTCTCTATTTTTTTTCCTGCCTGACCTAGCAATGTCTTTAAACTCTTCCTGGGATACCTCCCTTTTTTTCCAAAGGTGATATGCCTTTTTTTTCTCCCTAATCCCTTTAGAAGCTTCTTGCTCCTCCAGTCTGGTTGTCTCCCTTGTCCGGCACATTGGGACAGTCATTTCTGTGCCTTCAAGAGTTCTTTCTTGAAGTAGGTCCAGCCTTCCTGGACCCCTTTGTTTTTAAGGGCTGTTTCCCAAGGAAATCTGCTCCAACCTTTCTAGGTGATAGTGTAATTTAAAAGAGCTGGCCTGGCACCCTGGAAAGCTGTCTTAATACTGACAAATGTAAGGGAATCCACTAGGTGAGAGATGATTCCAAAGTCTGGCTGTTCTCATAGGGAACAAATTTCTTCTGCAGTTCAATGAGAATGTCCCCAGGAGCAACTTGCACCCATGGCCCCTTGTCTTTTCCATGTGATTCCTTGTAAAAAGAGAGTCTCCATGGTCCTGGTAGCCGCCCTTTATGTACTTGGTAATAAGGTCTCCCCTAAGCCTTCTCTTTTCAAAGCTAACTAACCCAGTTCCTTCAGCCTCTCTTTGTATGGGCAGGTCATAGTGGTTCTGGGAGTCAATCTCCCCCCATACACAATGAATTCAACCAGACTAGACTCAGCTGGCTGGAGGTTAAGGAATGAAGCTTTATATTCACAGCTTAGCACAATATACAAGCAGATATTTACAATACATTACCAATATTTACAGCTTTATACAGAAATATATAAATTAAAATACAAAAACGCAACACCACTCCCAGCAATCAGAGTGCCCAATGGTCCTTCTGCCTTCTTTTCACACCCCTCCCTTATCTCAGAGTCTGCCTTACATACAAGATGAGTTGGAAGAATTGGGAAGGGGGTTAGAAGCAAAACGATTAGTTGGGTTATGTGCAGGGTCAAGTAGAAGCAGTTAATAGGGCAGAAGCCAGGGAGAAACACCAACTGCCTTATCTTTGTGTCCTTGCTTTTATATGTCTCAGCAAACCTACTAATGGAATATACATCACCATTGTTTTCACAGCCTATAATCTAATTTGTCTCATTAAAATATTCTAGTTAGCCTCAAACCAGTACACAGGTCTTCCAGTCCTCTCATCATTCTCATGGCCCACACTTTTCAGCCTGTCTGCATCTTTTTTTGTACAAGGGGGATTGAAACTTTCTTGATGATAACTTCCTCCTCCAAGTGGTAGAGGAACCCACAAGAAAAGGTGCTATGCTGGACCTAGTCCTCACCAACAAGGAGGGGCTGGTGAGTGAAGTGAAGGGTAGCCTTGGATGCAGCAACCATGAAATGAGAGAGTTTAAGATCCTCAAGGCATCAAGGAGGGTGCACAGCAAACTCACTGCTCTGAACTTCAGAAGAGCAGACTTCAATCTCTTCATGGACCCTCTTGGTAGGGTGCCATGGGAAAAAACTCTGGAAGGAAGGGGGGGCCCAGGAAAGCTGGTCAATGGTCAAGGATCACCTCCTCCAGGCCCAGGAGCAATGTATCCCAAAAAAGAGGAAGGCAGAGAAGAATGCAAGGAGTCCTGCATGGATGAATAGAGATCTCCTGGACACAAGAAGAAAGCCTACAGAGAGTGGAAGCAAGGACAGGTAACCTAGACAAATACAAGGAAATTGTTTATGGAACCAGAGATCAGGTTAGGAAAGCTAAAGCATGACTAGAGTTGAATCTAGCTAGGGACATTAAGGGGAACAATAATTTCTTCTGGTATATCAGTGAGAAAAGGAGGACTAGGGAGAGTGTGGGACACTTTCAGAAGGGAAATGGAGAGCTGGTGAAAAGGGCTATGGATAAGGCTGAGATGCTCAATGACTTCTTTGCCTCAGTCTTCAACAGCAAGGGCTGCAACCATGATGTCCAAGTCCCAGAGTGCAAAAGTGAGGACTAGGAGAAGGAAGATCTGCCCACTATAATTGAAGATCATGCTTGTGAGCATCTCAGGAATCTGAATGTGCACAAGTCCATGGGGCCTGATGAAATCCACCCACGGATCCTAAGGGAACGGGCAGATGAAGTTGCCAAACCACTGTCCATCATATTTGAAAGGTGGAGAAGGAACTGGTAAAGTTCCTGCTGACTGGAAAAGGGCAAACGTGATGCCCATCTTCAAGAAGGGAAAAAAGGATAACCCTGGGAACTACAGACCAGTCGGTCTGACCTCTGTGCCTGGCAAGGTCATGGAGCAGATCCTCCTGAAGGCCCTGCTAAGGCAAATAGAAAACCAAGAAGAGGTGATTGGTGGTAAGCAGCATGGCTTCACCAAGGGCAAATCATGCCTGACAAATTTGGTGGCTTTTTATGATGAAGTCACAGCAGTGGTGGACAAGGAAAGGTCAATTGATGTCATCTACCTGGATCTAAGAAAGGCCTGTGACTCTGTCCCACATGACATCCTAGTCACCAAACTGGAAAAACATGGGCTTGATGGGTGGACAACTCACTGGATAAGGAATTAGCTGGATGGTTGCACACAGAGAGTGGTGATCAAGGGCACAGTGTCCACCTGGAGGCCAGTGACAAGTGGCGTCCCTCAGGGGTCAGTGCTGGGACCAGTGCTGTTTAACATCTTTGTCAGTGACATGGACAGGGGAATCGAGTGCACCCTCAGCAAGTTTGCAGATGACAGCAAGCTGTGTGGCACAGTTGACTTGCTAGAGGGCAGGGATCCATCCAGAGGGACCTGGACAGGCTGGAGAGGTGGACCCAAGCCAACCTCATGACATTCAACAAGACCAAGTGTAAGGTTCAGCATCTGGGTCGGTGCAATCCCAAGCACAACTCCAGGCTGGGTGGCGAGTGGCTGGAGATCAGCTCTGAGGAAAAGGACCTGAGGGAATTCTCCCCCTTTACTCTGATGTCATCAGATCTCACCTGGAGCACTGTGCACAGTTCTGGAGCCCCCAGCACAAGAAGGATGTGGAGCTGTTGGAGAGAGTCCAAGGAAGAGCCACAAATATGATCAGAGGGCTGGAGCACCTCTGCTATGAGGACAGGCTACAAGAGTTGGGGCTCTTCAGCCTGGAAAAGAGAGACCTTATAGTGGCCTTATAGTAGCCTTCCAGTATCTGAAAGGGGCCTACAGGAAGGGTGGGGAGGGACTATTCACAAGGTCTTGTAATGACAAGATGAGAAGTAGTGGGTTTAAACTGGCAGAGGGGAGATTTAAACGGTATGTTAGGAGGAAGTTCTTTACAGTGAGGGTGGTGAGACACTGGAACAGGTTGCCCAGGGAGGTTGTGGCTGCTCCCTCCCTGGAGGTGTTCAAGGCCAGGCTGGATGAGGCCTTGAGCAACTTGTTCTAGTGGGAGGTGTCCCTGCCTATGGCAGGGGGTTGGAACTGGATGATATTTGAGGTCTCTTCCAACCTAAACCATTCTATGATTCTCCAGATACATGGAAAGTGTCCATGCTTGAGTTGTCTTCAGAATGAGGAAAAAAAATCAGCATTTGACACTATCTTAGTCAAGAGAAATCCAAAAACTTCTCTACTCATATATTCAGGTATAAATACCATTTTAATATTGAAAAGGTGGAATTTTGGCTCTTACCCCTGGTAATGACTACAGGAGGCCCTCCCTTTACCCCTACACTGCCAACTTGCTTGGCCCACATCACTATTCACATCCTCTTTCCTTCAAGTTACTGTTCACTTTGTTTTGCTCTGAATGAAACCAAGGAATCTTTAAGGGAAAGTTACTTGGATCGAAACAGAAAACCACATGAAACACCCAAAATAACTGTAGGTTTGTTTTTTTTCCACACCCCCCCTCCCCTCCCAGGCTTAATCAGAATTCTAGCCAAATTGGCAAACATGATCAGAGCTTCAGGTTGGTGGGTGTGAAATAAAATCCCCCCAAAATCTGAAAAACAAGTCATATTTGCCTAATTTTGAGGACTTCAGTGGAGAACATTAAACAGCTCTGTGTAATAGGATTAAAATAAATTTACCTTCCAGGGGCTGCAACTTCTTCCTCCATGTTTAATGGCAGTTTTATTAACATAAGACGATGCAGGATTAGACTGTAAATATTTAAATCCCAACAGTTCCAGGAATTAAATCTAGAAAGGGGAAAATTCCAGACTCTTACTTACCTAAAATAATCTATTCCACCAATGAATTCATATAGTCTATTCTTCTGATAGGTGTTTTAGGAAATGGGATACTGAGTCACTAGTTAATTTATGTTTGGTGTAATTTGGCCAGAGTACTTCTGAGCAATTAGCACTCTGGTCTGAAGGACAAAATTACTTTGACAAAGTCATGCCTAGGGGCTACTTCATGATGGATTGAGAGTCCAAGATTTTTGGTACATGTCTGGGATTGACAGTGACTCGATATGTAAGGGTATCCTTTCACATTCATTTGTGAGATAACCTCACTTTTGTTGGCACAGGAATATGTTGCCTTTTAACCTGACTTAAGGAGCTAGCCCTAGAATTAGTCTTCATCATTTTGGGTAGCAAGCTGGAATCAATATTATTTTTTCAGATGGCATCTAGCCTGTCTAATATGTATTTTACCTGCTCCATAAATATTGATGACTTTAATACATTTGTGTTCTGCCATATGCTTCTTCAAGGTACACTTCCAAAACCTGAGTTGGCTGTGTGATTTAGATGGAATTAATCTCCATTTTGCAGCATTTTAATTGAGATCAGGATCACATGTATTGTGGTTGATGATGGAATATTGAGCGTGAGTGCGTGTATGTGAGGGCACAAGGGCATAACTCCAGAAGATTTACATCCCTGTTCCATTCTCAGAATCCTGAGGTCATGGATATTACAAAGAGTGTGTGGGTGGAAGGTGTTTTCGTAATACAAACCTTGTCACACAGAAAGAAGATCTGGGGAAAGGGAACTCCCTGTTGCCAAGATCCTGACACTTGGACAATGTTGGAAGCATTTTTTTCCCTCTCTGTAGTGAAACCCTTCCTCTCTGTCAACTGACTGACATTCCAAATGTCTCCAAGAAAAAAAATAATTGCTGAATTTTTTTTTTTTTTTCAGACCCACAGCTGTGTGAGCACCTCTTAATATGCAGGTTGAGATTCTCTCCAGATATTCTCCTGCATAAGCACTCTTTCCTACACCTTGCCATTTAAAGGACATACTGTTACATGCTTGCTGATGTTTCCTTGGACTCTGTCATTTCCAAAGCAGATGGGGTGTAGAGTAACAATTGGCCCTCTTATTATTTACACCATTTTCCTGCTTCTCCACCAAGGTTACAGATCCATTCACAGCAATGTGACTGAAATGGGAGTGGGGCCAGGGCTGCTGGCAGTAAAAGGAGAGATGTGGGCTAGAAAAAGCCCAAGAACTATTCCCCCAGGCTCTGGTAGCCTTGAAAAAAATCAGCACTGCTTCCAATGGGAGCAGCCTCATGTCCCACGGCTGGGAGCAGTTGGCTTTTTTCCTCTGTTGAATTTGCCACCTTGCCTCATCTGGGGTGGGAGTGGGGGGATGGGGGGAAGAGGGGGTAGAGTGGCTTAAAAAAAAAAGAGGCAGGCAGCTTTATCTCTACCCTTTTTCATATTACAATTCTGATACTTCGTTTTCCCACTTTAATTAGGTATTCTATGAATGCCTGGGATATCCTCTGTGCATTTATTTTTCAAGTCATTCTATGATATGGCAGAATATAGCAAAAGCAAAAAATATGTCACGCCCTTCAGTGTGAACTGCAGAAAATCAGAACAATGCTACAACATTTCATTAAATACTAAATAATGTACATTTGTGTTTTACAACAGTTAGAAGTAATAAAGAGATGCCACATTTTATAAAGAAAACCCAATTTTCAATCAATGTTTTTGTGAGTTCCCAATGAGGAAGGATTTTTCGCAAAAGTGAAAGTGATAAGAGAAACTATTAAAAATTACAGCTAAACATACTTGTGTTTTAATGGGAATTTGTGAATGTTTCCTACTCAGTCAGGTGCACTTTTTTTTTTCCCTAACTATTTTAAAAATACAGAGATAACTTCAAAAATTAGTTAAGACAATATTTGCATATATCAGTATTTTTCCATCTTTAAACAGTTCTGTGTTTTTGTAAAGTTACATACTCTTCTTTACACGGGGGAAATAGTACACCAGTGCTCTGCAACAGGAGAAGGAAAACAGAACTAGAAAACTTGCAGAGAATATTTGCAATGTGCTTTGCTTGATAAACAATAACCACTTCAGGGCTGAGCATGTAAAAGGAGAGCTTAATGGTCTTGCTGATGCATTGGTACATTAGTAAAGGCAGAGGTTCAGTTTATTGGCACTGAAATCAGACAGAAATTCATCTACAGCACAAAAGAAATACAGGCATCTAAGAGCTTAAACTTGGCTGCACCAAGTATAATACCAAATGACTCCAAGCACCAAAAAAAAACCCCAAAAACCAAAAACTGTCAGGAAGGTTTCTCTGCAATGTATATTTATGTAAACTCTCTTCAAATTAAACAAATAATTTCCTAGTCTTTCTATTTTTATAGCCAAATTTTAAGACGTTTTGTTTGTATCTGCTCTCACTGCTTCAACTGGGCTTTCAACTACATCTGCGAGCAGGGCTATGAATAGAAGTGAAAGGCTTGCTAGAAGAATTCAGTCAGAGCCAGGATTAATCCCTGTGCCCTAACTGACAACATGACAGCAGCCACACAGGTCAGTATTTACCAAAACTTAAACAGACAGTGACAACACTATCCAGAAATCCAGGTTGCTTGCTGTAGAGGGGCTAGGCCATGATTGATGTTTTACATAAGAATTGATTTGCCTGAAGAGACTTAAACTGGTTACATGAAGGCAAAGCCGATATAAGACAAAACCACTCACAGAGGCAAATGGTATTTGGTATTGAAGGAAGTGCAGCATCTTTTCTATACATTCAACATACATTTTCCAAGGTTTAACATGCATAGCCAAAGCTCACCTGTTTAAAAGCAAACAAACAAACAAAACTCATAAATGATCTGGAAGAAAGTCAACAACATCAGCCTGTGCGGTGTTCAGAATCAGGTCAGATCCTTATTAGGTGTAAGATCAGCAAAGCATCACCAGATTTTGTGTATGCAAATTAATTTTCACCAGCCAATAATATATCCTTTCTCTGGTTGGATGAGACAAAGAAAATCCAGATACTACATGAAGAGCCGGCATTTCTGAAGCCAATGGTAATTTGTTTTACCTTGTAATAAGAGCCTTAGAGATGTCCAGGACTCAGTACTGGGCTGGAACAGAGTATGCTAATTTATGCAGGTGCTAAAGCACAATAACTTGACAGCTGTGAATGCGGGGTGGACGGGGGGGAAGTGCTTCTGATTGAGGTTTCTAAGTGCAAGGAAAGGTTGAATCAGTTCAGAAGGTTTGTTTGGGGAAAAAAAAAAAAAAAAGAGGAAGGAATATGTAAAATAAGTAACAAAAGCAAAAGCAAAATTTAAGTGGTAGACCAAAACTGCAATAGCATTAGTTCTATATGTGCCAATTAGAACGATTGTGGCAGTGGAGGCTAACCAAGCATCTGTAACCCTCTGAGAAGAGGAAATGTGATTCTTATCACTCTTGGGTAAAGCTTCTGGTTTTACTCTTGTTTGATATGAACAATTTTACTAGCACTCAATTATTTTACATTTTTTGCAATGATTTATATGTGCCTACAATTGCTGTGGAGCTCATACATATCAACAACTCTGCCTGCTGTATGCTGGAACTGTGTTCAAAAACCGACCACTTATGGATGGCATCAAGGCTTACAACAACCTTGTCCTCAAAAACACCCAAACATTTGGATCAGAGAACAGCTCACTGCATTCAGATCAAAGCCTGCACTGAGCACAACAACATAAATGTTGCTCCTTGCTCTGCTCCCATGCTCCAGCAATGTTTTCTTTTTTGTCAGTTTGCACCACAGGCAACAGTTACACAGAAACATCCCCAACAGTTTGGGGGAAAAAAAAAACCCGAATAATAGGTTATATTAAATCATTCTGCATTGCAGCTAAATTTCCCCTGACATTCTTTATTTTGCACTTATTAACCTGAATTTCCAAGTGTCTTTTTGTCACCTATTAATTTAGTTTTGTGATTTGGGGTTTTTTTGTTTGTTTGCTGGTTTTTTTTCACTAGTTATGTACCAAAGACAAGACCTCCTATTTACCTTTTGGAAAGTTAAGTTTCTTCAGCAGTTACACTGCTGTACTGACTGATGCTGAAGATGTTTTGAAGGTGTATCCTTGAAGAGGCCCACTGGGTATTTAACTTTCCCAGATCTTCACCTACTAAACTTTAAATAATTGTATAGCTTGTTGATTTTAGTCCATTCTTTGCCTGATGGCCAAGCAGTCCCTGAATAACCCTGCTCATGCATATTCTCTGTGACAAGTCCTTTCCTAATTAATATTCTAGCAAATTAGAAAATACTACTGGCAACCCCAAAATATCATTTATCTAAAAGACGTCTTAACAGAAGAAAATATTTAGTTTCTCCTGCCTATGCCAGAGAGATCAAAATTCTCTCAGGCCTTGCTGGGCATCAGGTGTCATAGTCCCTATCTTTAAGGCTTGTGCTAATAGTGTAAAGATGGCTAATGCTACTGGTCTCTGACTTGAGAATGGAAAATATGTAATTTTTGAAGAGGTTAGAGGAGAGAGCTAGCCTGAGAGAAGCAAAAAGCTTACACAGGTGTGAGAAGAACATAAGGTATACCCTGAGAAGACATTATATTTAAGACACACCCATTGACATTAAACGGAAAGTTATAGAAGTCAGGTTTTCATAGTTACATATGATCAAAACAAATGTGTTTGTTCCTTCTAGTTTCAAGTTTAATATGCTTATAAAGTTTCTCCTCTTTGGTGAGGCAGTTATATAGATAAGGTAGGGACACATCTCTTAAGAGCTCTCTACCTTTTTGAAAAAGAAATAGGACTCTGCATATAGCCAAGGGATCCAACAGTTTTTCAAGCATTATTTTCTCTAGCCTGATTAGCTATTGTAGCTACGTTATCACCTACCCAAAAAAGAAATTAGTTCATTTCCGGCTCAAGTTCAGAAAATTAACTTGGTGAGTATGAGGTCTTGCTGACAGAACTCTGCATTTCCTATTAAAGCCCCTCTAAGGGAAGCAGGCACTGCAGGTCTGATTTGAGAAGCACATGTACAGTTTTAACAACCTGTGTTCTCATGTTGTCAGTGACTACACTACAGAAGCCAGAGCCTCAACTGTTTCTGACAGACCTAAGTCACTAGGAAGATGAAACAGTGAAAACACTGTGTTTGTAATTCCTGGGCTACTGACATCTGGAGGAGGTTTAATTTACCTATTTTCTTTTTCCTAATATGTACGCAATTTACTTCTGGAGTCACACATACCATGTATTCTGTAACAGGGCTCAAGAGCCTCTTTTATTGTCTCAGGCTTGGATTTATAGTGTTAATGTGTCACAATGCCCTCAGAAGAGTAAGATTTTGATCCATCAGTTTTCTATAATATGGCTTGGTTTGATAAATGAAGCAGCCAACATGAAAACTTACTTGTTCCTAAGGTCTTGTTATTACTATTGAAAATTATTACTTGAGGACTTATTTCTAATCACTGTCACATCTTCCTATTGTTCATATCCCCATAGTATAAGTGAAACCTTTTTCTTTATTGCCTTCCCCTCAATCTCATTACTGTGTGTTTCTTTATGTTGAACCAGATAAGTCATTCAAGTTTCTAGACTGTTCCAAATCATTCACATTTAAATCACATGATTCAGACATTCAGCAACGAACATCTTATATGGGTTTTATTGGTGAGAATCAGCATAATTTATCTCTCACCAATACTGACAGTCCTCTTCCATTTTAGAGTTTACTGGAGTTCTCACTAGTACCCTCTACTTAGTAATACACAACTATCTAGAGATTTGAATACATGTTATTTATAGAGGAACCCACACCATCACAAAATCCTAACAGCCTTGTTAACTAACCACCCAGAGAAGCATTTCATCTTTTCTCCAAAACTCTTCCTAA
>VWZI01003597.1:0-64053 GCA_013396835.1 Psilopogon haemacephalus | reverse complement strand
GAAACTGTCCATCAGGCGTCCAACATTTCCTGGCCGGCCAATTGATTCAAGGTTCGACGTATATGGGCATCCCGAGGTCCCCGCCCTGGGTCCCGGGGCCACCTGGGATGCCCCACCCTTCACCCCCTACCAAACCTTTGAACAGTAGAGGGAGAAGAGAGCCCAGGAATTGGATCAGTCCTAGGATGCTCCGTCATTCTATGCCGGGACACTGAGGACATCAAGTTTTCTAGAAAATAAAAGGAAGAGTAACCAGAAAAGGTGCTCACCACTCTCAGCTATGCTTTTTGCTACCAAAACAGCTTAATGTCTTCTATTGAGTTCGTTATGCAGTGAAATATAGAGACCAGAGAAAGATAAAGAGCATTGCAAAATCATTCCAGTTGTGATATGGTGCTGTGCTGATAAATCAGCCTGTGAGGAGCAGAGCCCCAGATGTAGAGTGCAGAGCTGGATATGCTACATTGCCTCTGAAATCACCTTAACCATGAGTAGATTTGGCCATGTTCTGCACAGCAGAGCCTGAAACTCACAAATCTGTCATCATTATTCTCTGTTTTAAGAGTAGCCATTAAACATTCTGATCTGAATTTTAGCAAGTAGTGTTCTGTGAAGGAAAGAGATCCTTCAGTAGTGTGGTGTCTGGAGAAGACGACTTACCAGGCAGTTTCTAAGTCAGTTGGCAAAAGCTCACAAACTATAGAGCTTTAATTCAGTGCCCTTCTCTGCCATTTTCTGGGTGTGAGCTTCAAAAAGCCATGACAGGTTAGTCTGAGAAACCTTGCTTTGACTAGATGGAGCAATCCTCCTGGAGGTGTTCCCATGCCTTCCTATCTCCCTCATAGAATCAATCATAGAATGGTTTAGGTTGGAAGGGACTTCAAAGATCATCCAGTTCCAACCCCCCAACATAGGCAGGGACACCTCCCACTAGAGCAGGTCACCCAAGGACTCATCCAACCTGGTCTTGAACACCTCCAAGGAGGGAGCAGCCACAACCCCCCTGGGCAACCCATTCCACTGTCTCACCACTCTCACTATAAAGAACTTTCTCCTAACATCCCATTTAAATCTCCCCTCTGCCACTTTAAACCCATTCCCCCTCATCCTGTCATTACAAGACCTTGTGAATAGTCCCTCCCCAGCCCTCCTGTAGGCCCCCTTCAGGTACTGGAAGGCTACTATAAGGTCTCCTCGAAGCCTTCTCTTCTCCAAGCTGAAGAGCCCCAACTCTCATAGCCTGTCCTCACAGCAGAGCTGCTCCAGCCCTCTGATCATGTTCATGGCCCTCCTCTGGACTGGCTCCAGCAGTTCCATGTCCTCCTTGTGCTGGGGGCTCCAGAACTGCACACAGTACTCCAGGTGGAGTCTGACGAAAGCAGAGTAAAGGGGGAGAATCCCCTCCCTTGCCCTGCTGGCCACACTGCTCTTAATGCAGCCCAGGACACAGTTGCTGTCTGGGCTGCACGCACACACTGTTGGCTCATGTTGAGCTTTTCATCAACCCAGACCCACAGGTCATTTTCCTCAGGGCTGCTCTCCAGCCATTTGCTACCCCAGCCTGGAGTTGTGCTTGGGATTGTGCCCACTCAGGGGCAGGACCTTACACTTGGCCTTGTTGAATGTCATGAGGTTGGCCTGGGCCCACCTCTGCAGCCTGTCCAGGTCCCTCTGGATGTCATCTTTGCCCTGTAGCAAGTTGACTGTGCCACACAGCTTGGTGTCATCTGCAGACTTGCTGAGGGTGCACTCAGTTCCTCTGTCCATGTCACTGACCAAGTGACATGGACAATTCCTCTGTCCCATCACTGACCCCCGGGGGATTGCCTCATCTGAGAAGGGTGAAGCACTCACATTGTCAAAACGCCTCACTTCCCATGGCATGCCCTGGTCTCAGCAGGAGCTTGGGTATGTCACTGATACTGCAAACAGTGGCTGCTAGCTTTGGTGAGTGTGTGTGGGCATGGCCTGACCTTGTTTCATCCCAAGACAGGTGTGTGATTCAATACTGTCCTTAAGCATAAGTGATACAAACCAGAGAAAATAGATGATAGGAATTTGCTTTCCTTTGGGGAGAAGTCTTGCTTTTTCTCTTCTCACAAGAAGCATGTTTAACAAAATTCAGACTCCTCAATCAGCTGTGTAACGAGGCACTGCAAAAGCTTCTAGAACTTCAGTTTACAGGTAAAAAGGAGAAGAAGCTGCTTTTACTGAGACAAACTGGCATCTACAGGGATTTCCAGAGACTTTGTCCCTCTTCCTGTGTTTTACAAGCCCTTTTCACTACTTCATCTTAAGTTTGGGCTGACAGTATTGCTGGAATGGTCTGGGAAGAGTTTGTCTGTGTGCAGTGTTTTGACAACCACTGAGAAGTGCTCATCATCATGCACACAGGAGCTGCTGTGCACAAATATGTATGAAATTTTCATCACTGATATTGAAGTGGTGATCCTGAATATAAATTAGAAGGTTTCTAACTATATCAAAGTTCAGTTAAATGGGAACCAAGTAAATGCTGCATTTTTAAATTACAGTTGTCTTCCATTTTAAAAAGGGAAATCTGATGTTATTTGGTTCTTCAGACTAGCTGAAGCCCTTTGGGGAATGCAGGAAAACATTATTAAAATAACAGAGACATTTAAATTTGAAAAATAATTGCCTAGGCAAAAGGAAGCCTTTTATCATGCATGTGAAGTTTTTATATCTTTAGATGTTGTTGAGATGTGGCAGATAGGACATAAAACCGCTTACCTGTGCAATACTTTTCTATTACCTACTCAGGGAATATATTCTCAAATAAATTGATTGTCCTAAACAAAATAAAACAAAGACCAAACAGAGAGGGAATGTTTTCTTTATCTAGTTGCAGCTACTGCTTGTGAGGAGTTTTTTTTCAGAGTTTGCTAACTATGACAACTCTTTGAAAAACCATCAAACTCTTGGACATCTTCATCCACCCTAACATTAAAGAGACAACTCCCATCAGCAGAGATGTAGAAAAGCCAACAGAAAACTTTTCATGGTTCCCTTTGCACAGGAGCTGATGTGCATCTTCCCTTTGTCCTATCAGGCACCTCTTCATACAGAACCCCACAGAGAGAAGATACCAGTGATATATTCTTTCTTTGTCAGTCCTCATCTAGCAAATCCTCTTTATCTCCCTGTAAGACATTGTTCAGTCATCCCATGAGAAACACTTGGATCATCTACGCAGTCATTCAGGTTTGTAAACTGTACATTTATGGTTCTGAGGCAGAAGTTTGCTGTTGTGAAAATACCAAGAGTTATCTAGCAAGATCCCAGTCTTTCTCCCTACTCAGGAACTGTTCTTGCCTTCATTCTAAGTTGTACCAAAACAGCAGATCTGCTGTGTGATATGACTTGCTGTGTGTTCAGTCTTGCTTTGTAGCTTATCTGCATTACCCTTGTACAAAAACCATGCAGGATGGTAATAGTGCACATGTCCAAGTCACCATGATGTACAATCTGTTCATCGTAAGCCAGTCTTAATGTGTTTAACACATCAAATAGCTTTGCTTTAATTGTGGAAGAAGAGAATACCATTAGTTGTAAAAGAAATAATAGGAAAGCATGTGAAAAATTCAAGATCAATTTGGAACAGCCATTCAGAAGGCAGGACATTACTGGTAGAGTATTAATCTGAGTCTCCAAAATACAAAACACACCTGTCAAATAGAGCCACTATCTTAGTGGTGAAACTTTGAGTGTAGCTACTTCAAATATTTATAGTGTAGCATTATTTGAAGTGCACAGGCATCCCATAGAGCACTCTGTCCAGCTGCTGCGTGGGCTGGGTTGTGCCCAGGCTGGGCATCACAGAAATGGTTAGAAGAAGACTCATAAACCTTTCAAAAGGTGGATTATTTTGAGTGGGTGAAAATCATCCCACTAAGTGACAAGTTTTACAAGTGCAAAATCCTACTTGTGCCCTGTTGAAAATTAGATCTGCAGACACTTTGTGTTAGCCCTAGCAGGTCATGTATTTCTGTTCTTTAATTATGAGAATATTTGGGCAAGCAGTAAGCAACTAGAAGAAGAGAGGAGATGGAAAAAGATAACATTTCAGTAGAATGACATCTCCACTTGCAGCTGACATAATGTTTTATTGATAAGATGCAGGTCTGCTGTACACATCCTTCACTTCATTTCCTCCACAGACAGCAAGAAATCAATCACTCACTGTTTTCTTTTAGCCTACATCTCTTAGGCAGCATTCTCAAGAGACAGCACTGTAACAGCACCATGTCTCATTACATTGCCCAGGTTACCCAGTGAGGTGGTGGAGGCCCTGCACCTGGAAGTTTTTAAGGACAGGCTGGATGGGGCTCTGAAGAACCTAATCTATTGTAAGGTGTCCCTTCCCATGGCAGGGAGTTGGAGCTAGATCATCCTTGAGGTCTCTTCCAGCCCTGACAATTCTGACTTTGTGATTCTATGTTGATGGCCAAATGCCTGATCCTGTTGCTCAGGCCCCCTCAGTGGGCAGAGGACTTACACAAAATTTTGGATGTACATGAACAGCTGAGACTGTTGAGTTAGGAAGGAAAAACTATTAATAATCTGCTAAAGCAACCTGTTACTTTTGTGCCCTTTGCCTTTTCCTCCTAAGCACAGTGCAAGAGTGAAGGATCAGATGGAATGATGATACAGGTGACAGAAATGTTCACATACAAAGCAAAGTCACACCCCTCTATTGCTGCTAGGATGGAAGTCTAAAAACCAATGAAAGCATAGGTTCACCATCTCCAGTGAGTTAGCATCTCTTTGGTTCCAGCAAACTTCACTTCTCTGCAGACCTATGCACTATTTCAGTGCCTCGTAGATCAGTACTGGCCCTTCCTGTGGGAATAAATGTGTTTTTAGTAGAATTACTTTCATGGTACTTGATGATTCACTGTCTCAATTCATTGATCACAGCCATCTTTTGCTTCTGCCGGGGCATCTGAGCTATACCCTGCTGACATAACACTCATATTAACTGAAATATTTTTGCAGTTATTGTAGAAAATAACCTGAATTTTTGATTTGAGTATACAGAAAAGCTTGACTCGAGGTATGGTGTAGAAAGCTGGAATTGGAGACAGCCTTTTGCCACTGATGGGTAACCTGGTAAAACTGGTTAAGGAATTTTTCTGTTTGTTTGTATCTCTGTTGTTCTAAAGCAGAACTGACAACGGTGAATGCAGAAAATCATATTTTGGTTGCCCATTAATGCATGTAGGTCATAAATGTTAGTTACTGCTGTTGTGTACTTCAATATTGTATCTCATATCTCACTTCTCTTTCTGAGGATCTTAAAACAAGAACCAAGTTGATGGTGCATAAAATCATAAGGAGAAACAGTTCAATAGACTAAAGCAATGATTGCCATGATGTACAAACATAAAAGCTGCCCTGAGGAGGTCCCTTAAACACATTGTTGTAAGAAATGCTTACCAATTGAGTTTTCCATGTCACTGAAGTCTACTGCTGCAAAGTATGTCATCACTCAGAGCAAAACTGGAAAGACACCTTCTGGCAGAGTGGAATTGCTCAAAAGCATGGAAATAGATCACGTCCATGGAAATAGATTCACCAGCTGGTGAAAGACCACAAGGAAACATTGCTGTGTCCATTCTTGGGCACTGCTGGGTTTCTACTAGCCAGTAGCTCCAATACCCTTCCTTATTTTCATTAGAGCTGCTTCCACTGTACATTCTGTGTATAGTTACACCCCAAATTTTAGTTCCAGATTTGAGAAGTGGCTCTGGTGCCTCTGTCTTTGTTCATTGTTTTAAGAGTCCAGTTGCTGAGGTCTTGCCTTGGTGGTGGGTTTTTTATCCAGTGTTGTCTTCACACAAGTATGGGTGAATGTGTGTGTCTAAGGAAGAGAGCAAAAGAGAAGATAGAGAAGAGAATAAGGAAATGAGCTTTGGTCCTTTCTTTAGGTGACATCCTCCAGAATGCCTGGATATTTCCATTTATGGATTTTATTTTTTCAGAAGTACAGCTCCTCTCTCGAGTTTTCGCCGTGCTTTACAAGCAGGGTAATCCTATTTTCCCCTTCAGAGAGACAGAAAATTTGAGAAACACACATTTAATGCCTGAAGTTATTCAGTAATTTCTCTGGATTTGGTTGGGTTATTTTTTTTTTCCCAGTTGGCTGGGTGGGGTTTTTTCTTTGTTTGATATGAGTTTTGTTTGTCTGGGGTTTCTTTACGATTGTCTTATTCACCAAAAATATTCCCTTGTCTGATTTCTATCTCTCAAAGTTTCTGTTTGTGCATGTTCGAGCTGCATGTTGGCCTTAAAATCCTGGACTTCATAATTTCTGGATGTCCTTTCCAAGCCCTACCATTCTGTGATTCTCTGTAATTCCTTTGGTGCAGTGACTCTGTCTTCTGCACAGAAGCACCCAGGTGAATTGCCAAGTCAAGGCAATTGTATTGCCCCTGTATTTCTATTTGAATTTTTACATTCTTGTCTTTGGAAGTTCTAGGGAAGTTTATTTACAAGTTTGGCTTTTCTGGTGCAGCAGTAACTTTCACAAAGTGATATTTGAAAGCGGGACAGTAAAACTTTGATCTCAAATTGTCAGGTATGGCTTTCTTTCTCCTGACATACAGCAACTTAAAGAGGATAGGATTTGCAGACAGTGCTCGCTCAGCACTTTCTGAAGGCAAAGTACCCCCTTCTTGCCTTTCAAGCTGAATGTTCAAAAACAGAAGCATCCCAGAACATCAGACACATTTTAGAAGTCAAAGGGAATCTTCACTACAGCATATTTGGTGTCACTGACTTGTTCTCTTTTTTCCTGCTTTTTCAGGCGTAAGATACAGAGATTGCTAAGTCTCTCTGTAGCCTACCTATGCAGAGTAGAATAGGTGATCCTGTGAAAAGAAATCTAATGTTTATGTTCATTATTTTCAAGAGCTCCATCTGTTTAGGTCTCTGAAAATAACCATTCAGCAGCATTAGAATTTCTCCGTGTAGCAAGTCTGTTAGATTAGGCTAAAGCATCCAGCCTGAAGGAAGATGCCTCATCAAACTGTCTTCTGTATCTTTCAGGCTTCACACCTGCTTAGAGTCAAGATAGTTTTCCATTCATAGACCTTTCCCCTTCATCACACTAGCCAAAGCAGTTTTTAATGATAGTACTGAGCTGCAACAGCAGGTAATTCATACTTGTAAATAAAGGACTGGTTTCTGCTGATGCAGATGCATGCAAAGCAACTCAGTTCTTCCACTGAAACCTTTTCCCTGCCAACACAGAATCAAAGGCAGAGCCTTCCTTCCTGCCATAATATGTTTTTACTTATCCTTTTATCACCGCAGAGCAAAAGTGGTTTTCACCTGTCAAAGAACGACTGGAACTTGTCTTTTTATGCCCCTAGCATAAGGGTTCCTTTGAAATTTTCACAGGATAACCATTTGCATGCAGTACATTGTGGACATGCTCCAAATGCTGCTGTGCCAGAGGCATACAAATGCAGGAGCCTTATAAACTAGGGTTTGTTGTAGCTAGTCCTTGAGGGGAAACATATTGGAAAGAGAAAAATAAAAGTAGCAATTGAGGCCACAGTCATTCTTTCCTTCTGAGGAGTGTGCCATCTGCCCTCCACTGACAGTGATAGTCAGTGCCAGCTTTACAAAGACCTTCACAGGGAGAATCTCTGAAGAAACAAACAGAAAGTGCATGGACTTAAGGGTTCCTATGGAGCAACTGCAACATCTGCAAACAGAATTTGCAAGGCTTTCTTCAGGAGATGCAGATGTGCATATTAGGGCATTTATAGCTTACCTTAGATCTAGTAAGTAATGAACTGGCAACAATGGGCAAAAAGAAAGAAGGTCTTCTGCAACACAAAGAACTTACAGGATCATATTACAGGAGCAATAGAATTGCAGGAGGTAATGGACAGACAGATGCAGAGTTGTACATTTTCAACAGCCTGTTTGCTTTGCTGTCACAGATCCTTTAGCTAGCAGAAATAACCATCATTGTGATCTGTCATTTTGCTGTAGAGTGTATCCTTTGCAGTTACCTTCTTTTCAGCCTGGAGAAGAGAAGGCTTCGGTGAGACCTTATAGCAGCCTACCAGTATCTGAGGGGAGCCTACAGGAGGGCTGGGGAGGGACTGTTCACAAGGTCTTGTAATGACAGAACGAGGGGGAATGGGTTCAAATTGGCAGAGGGGAGATTTGAACGGGATGTTAGGAAGAAATTCTTCACAGTGAGGGTGGTGAGGCACCTGGGAACAGGTTGCCCAGGGAGGTTGTGTCTGCTCCCTCCCTGGATGTGTTCAAGGCCAGGCTGGATGAGGTCTTGAGCGACCTGATCTAGTGGGAGGTGTCCCTGCCTGTGGCGGGGGGTTGGAACTGGATGATCTTTGAGGTCTCTTCCAACCTAGACCATTCTATGATTCTATGATTCTATGATGCATAAAACTTGATGTTTTCTGGATATTTTATTTTCTGTTCAATAAAATACAGTTAGTGGAGTCTCAAGATATGTGCTGCTTGTAAACAGCAATTTAAACATGTAGAACAGACATAGTTCAAACTATAACTTCCCAGACAGCAAAGAAGACAAATGTTTGCATTCTCATCAGTTACCTAACTGGCAGAAAAAATATTTTGAATCCTTCCTTATCTGCTTCCTGCCTAGCTGAGCACAAATTGACTATGGATGTGCATGGAATAGGCTGGGCAGTGACTGGCTTAAGAGCAACCCCGAGGAGAGGGACTTGGGGGTGCTGGTGGAGAAGAAGCTCAGTATGAGCTGTTAGTGTGCTCTTGCAGCCCAGAAAGCCAACCAGAGCCTGGTCTGCATCAAAAGAAGTGTGGGCAGCAGAACAAAGGAAGTGATCCTCCCCCTCCACGCTGGTGAGACCCCACCTGGAGTACTGCATCCAGTTCCGGAGACCCTATTACAAGAGGGATATGGATGTGCTGGAAGGTGTCCAGATAAGGGCCATGAAGATGATCAGAGGGCTGGAGAACCTCTGCTATGAGGAGAGACTGAAAGATTTGGGGCTGTTCAATCTGGAGAGGAGAAAGCTCCGAGTTGATCTTATTGTGGCCTTTCAGTATCTTAAGGAGGCCTACAAGAAATCTGGGGAGGGACTTTCTGGAATGTCAGGTAGAGATAGGACTAGGGGGAATGGAACAAAGCTAGAAATGGGTAGATTCAGACTGGATGTTAGGAATCCAGTCTGTTATTCTGGTTGGGTTATGAGGTTGGTGAGACCCTGGAACATGTTGCTCAGGGAGGTGGTTGAAGCCAAATCCCTGGAAGTGTTTAAGGCCAGGCTGGATGAGGCTCTAGACAGCCTGATCAAGTGTGAGATGTCCCTGCCCATGGCAGGGGCATTGGAATTAGATGATCCTTGTGGTCTCTTCCAACACTGACTGATTCTATGATTCTATGAATGGTTCCATTATAGGAACTAAAATCAACACTGTAAAGGAGATGCTATTACCTCTTGCTCAGGAGAGAAAGGACACACACATGGATTGAAAGTAGAACTCTTAGTCAGGAATCCTGCACTATTTCCTGTGGAACATGCTTCAACTTGGGGGATCAGAAAAGGCAGTTAAAAACCTCTATAATCAGGAAGCTTAATTTTGTCATACATGGGGCTTCATCCCTGTGTTGTACAGGGCTACTCAAGCTGATAATGTTGCTTAATAAGTTCATTAATGATTTCAATGAAGTATTAGGGAACGTGATGATTAAATTTGCAGATTAATACCAGGACTGAAGGGCTGCAAGCATCTTAGGGGATAGGATTAGTAATCAAAGCAATGTTTATAAATTAGAGAAAGGAACTGAAAAAATGTGGAGACAGCTTGATAAGAACAAATGCAACACAGGTGGGAACAGTTGCAACAGCATCAGAAAAACAGGGGCACTGGGCAGAGTTCTTCTGAAAGGAGGCTGGATGATTATAGTGGATCATAAACTGGACTTGGTTGTGTACTATGGTGCAAATAGCAAACCCCATTTGAGCTGTCCAAACTGAAGCACAGATCAGGTCTGTAAATGTTTTGTGCTTTCCTCACTTCTAATGGAACAATTTGATCCATTTGGCATATTGCACTTAAAGAAAGACTTGGACCAGCTGGTGGTCTTCTGGAAGCCAGAAGGATCACAAGTCTAAAAAACCTTTGAAGAAAGACTGAGGAAATCTGGATAGTCCAAGGATGTTGGGGCTGATGGGTTTGGGGAGAGAGAAAACAAATTGCCAGGTAGTAATAAGAATCTTCCTTCTTATATCTGTGTTCTGTCAGTAATGTTCTGTGATCATTTGACTTCTAAAGGAGTGTCTCTAGACAGCAGCATTTAGCTTTTTTTCCTCTCCTACGGTATAAAAATATATCAGTTTTCTTGGCTAAACAGATAGAAGGATGTCAGATAAGTCCCATTTTTTTCTAGGCCAGTTTAACAGGTGCTGTTTGTTGTTACTCAGTATATCTTTTAAGTAGAAGTTCAGGAAAAATGACTGACTTTGTGGTGGAAATATTAAAGTTTGAATTAGACTTTGTGTTTAACTGCCTCTAATAAAAGAGCTTTCCTGTACTTACTTTCACAAGGCAATCTCAGCAGGAGCAGGAAAATGCTGAAAGCTGGCAGTATGTGACCTGTAAGCATTTCACATTTATTTCTGCTGTTTATTTTGTGGTGCTGCTTAGATCACTTTGGGATCCACACCAGCTAAGGCATTAGTGTTTCTTTTCCTTCTCTTTTCCAAAAGAGGATAGAATTGGGAGTCTTTTACAAACATCAGTGGTAGGTGAGCAAAACATGCATTGACCACTAGCACTGAATTCTCCCTTTGACAAACAATCAATTTATTTTCCTTGGTTTATGTCTAAAAATTAAATGCAGAATGAAAAAAAAAAAAAAAATCACTCCTGCCCTGAGCCTCTGTTAGCTGTTGATGCTAATTTTCAGATTAAGATACAAGAGGGTATTTTGGCAGGAGATGATGCCATTCTGCAGACACAGGTGGGCACTGCTGGCAGAGCATCAGAGGCATTTTGCTCTTGACCATTTCACTCAGCATAACATGTGCAAACAGCTATGGTTGTGCAACTATAGCAGTTGTAAATTCCTTCCAACGGAGTGGGACACATCTTATTTAACTACTGTGCAAACATCAGCTGTTTCACCCCCCAATCTCTGACACTTGCCTAGCATTTGAAGCAGCAGCCCAGGCAATGTTGAAAGGCTGCAGATCTAGCTTCTGTCTGTCTGTGTCTATTGATAATCCTCAGCCTCTTCTGTGTCCACTCACATTCCAGGTTATTTTTCCAGCAGTTAATCTGGTTTACCTTCCCTTTATCTAGTGAGCACTGGATTGATGTCCAAGGGATATCAAGTTGATTTGTCTGCACAGAGACAAACAGTGCCCTTCACTGATAAACCAGTGATTTATGCTCAAGGCTAGTCATTACAGGCATAGCTGATTGAGGCAAAGTGTTAAGATTCAAACAGCTAGGAGCAGATAATACTTTGCAGAGCACCCCCAGTAACTACAACCATTTTCTCAGAATAACATGCTCTTCCAGGAACTGCATCTATAATTATTTATCTCATTAATTGGATAATCTGCTTTTATCAGCATGACCATGTGAAAAGGCATTTCGGCATTCAGATACAACCCTAATGCCTTGTGTGTGTTTTTATGATTTTTTTGCAGCCTTTGAGGTATTAATGTCTTAAAGAATGTAGCTAAAATGATTTCCTGTCCTAGGACTAGTGCACATGTCATTGGTACACACAAACCCAACTTCAGTGTTCTACACTGCTTTGATATATTTCATGCTTTATTTAGATGATGAATCTTTCTTTTCCCCAGTAGCCTTTTTAGGAAAATTATTATTTTCTTATATTCTTCTCTTGTTTGGTCTTTCCCCCTTTGCAGTCTTTCAATGTGCTTACTAAACTAGCTTAATCATCTTCAAGAACAGAAGTAATTTAGAACTTGACCTTGGATTTTGCCTCCCAGTAGTCAAATGAGGTTTGGAAATTATACACAAACAATTTCTAGTTCAATTCTTCATTGAGAACGTGCTCTGATATTTTCAGGGGCTTCAGTGAGGCTGAATGGCCCGTGTTTTTCTGAATCATATATTTTGCCTTTTTTATGGGTGGCTTTTGCTTTTTCAAATCACTGGGGTCACGGGGTTAGTCCAGCTCTTCCCTCAGTGTTTCTCAGAGGTCCTTGGAATGAGATTGGCAATGAGGGGCTGTTGACACCTCCACTAACTGAGAACTCTTGCTGGGATGATCTGGGATTACTCTCATTTTATATAACAAGACGAACACTACAAAAGAATCTGGTTCTTTATTTTAAATTATAGATAAATTGCAGCCCTCTGGGTCTAAACAAGGGACTCATGAAACTCTCTTTTGCTACACTTCATCTGAGGATCTGGAAAAGGTTCACATCCCAGGCAAACGGTGCTTTATTCAAGCAGCATAGTGAAAAGGAGATCAATGTGCATTGGTGTCTGCTGGTAGGGGTAGTAGAGCATAGTAGGAGATAGCACCAATGAAAAAGGATACGCACACTACAAAGTGATACAAAAGGCAGTTATGTGTGATCTAATTTCTGATCAGACAGGCAAGTTACTGAATGGAACAGTAACAGAGGGAAATGTCTTAGCTAGTTACTGAAGGTGAACTGGAAGGGACATGCCTAAGCTATAGTGAACAATCTCAAGCAGCTGTGTTTGCCATGGAAGAAGTGTTAACATCTCCCAAGGATTTTACACCTTTCTGTATATGGAAAGTAATTTGCAAGGAGTAGCAGTACAAGGGGAAGCCAGAGCTGCACCATACCAGTGTGAGAAACTGCTAAAATCACTGGGATCACTTTGCCCTGAGGTACAGAACAAATGAGACTTCAACAGCAATGTGTGATGTCATGCTTCTTTAGGAGGTAACTGTCCTTTGCTTAAGGTTTTGTCTTTCAGAGGCAACAGACAGCACTATGAAACAGAGACTATGGACAGTTTTGAAATACATTAGAAGATTAAGAATAGGGAAGAGCTCTGTAAGGATGTGGCTGCCTTGTTGTCAGGTGGGTCTCTGAAAGTAGTCCCTACAGCCTCAAGAATCTGTGTGGAAAAGGACAGAATCACATTAAGTTGCAATAACTAAAGCCGAGCAAGCAATTTCAACTCTTAAAATAAGCAATTACTGATTTGTAATAACAATAAATAATAATTAAGCCATCAAAACTGGAATTTTACTCAGAGGAATAAAGTATTAGTTGGAGAGCTGTGAACCAGCAGACTTCTAAGACATTCTGCTTTGTTCTGTGTTATGTTCTGATCTCTTGTAAGTGTGAGTTCTAAGGCCATCCCAAATGAAGTGCATGACCTTAGACCCTGTCTATGCTTGTGTGTCCAGCTCTACAGTAAAAGTTGTACAGAGCTATGAAACATGGCAGTGTTGCAAATTTTATCCTTTTGGTTAGCATACTCAGGGCAGCAAAATCCCTGGTGTGAACACAGCTATTCCAGGAATGTTTTTTTTCAGCTTTCTTCATGTTGCTTAGAGAGGTTGCATAACTTCCCCTAAAAAACCCCAAACGACCAAACCAACCACTTGCCTTATGTTGTGCTTCCAGCATCTCTCTGTGTGCTGTGGCTACAGCAGAGGTACAGTTTGAGGGCGTATGGATTCAGGAGAATTTACCCTGGCTCACACTACTCTCAGTTTCCTGTGTAGCAACTTTTGGTGCACGTTCTCTGCACATAACCAGCTGAGAGAGTTCTCTGTATGCTGCCTGCTATGAGCTGCTTACTGGGCAGTGTGGAAGGTTATCGTGTAGGACACTGGGAAGATACCAATGATTATGGATTTCATACATCTTGAGTTATCCAGAGGTTCTACTTAAGGAAGCTTCTTTTAATTCAGGATTTCTTTTGCTTCATGAAAAATAAAGTATTAGGTGCATCCTTCCCTATGCAATCTGCATCAGTGAAATGAAAAGCTTTTTTATTAATTCTCTCCAGGGCTGGGACAGTTATTGCTAATTCCTACATCCTTGGACTTGCAGTTGTTCATCCTGTAATGTAATCTAGCTGCTTTGAGGTCAGCTGTAAGTGGAAGGACAGGACAGTGGGACAGCAGCCAGCTTTCACTTCAGCAGGTTAACCATGCCTTGTAACCTCGTGGGTCTCCACACTACACAAGACTAAAGTGGTGCAGGTTGTTAGCTGAAGTCACTGCCAAAATAAGGGAGAACTAATTGAAGACTTACTCTTTGCTTTCAGCAGTGCTTGCAAGAAGCTTAACCAGGCCTGTGTGGGCTCAGGTAGTGCAAGAGCCTTTGCACTTCATGGTACTGTAGAGATTGTTCTGAGGAAATACCTCAGCTGCATTAAACTGAGAGTCAGTGGTGCAGGGGCAGAATCCAGGGAATTTCCTTTCCAGCAGGATTCCTTCTATTATGCTGCATACTTTTGCTTTTTGTCTACATAGGGGCTTATAGAATTGTTACTAATGACTGCAGAAATGCACAAAAAGCTGTCTTGAAGTATTTTCCTCCTACGTAGTTAACTGCCACGTTGTGATCCAGGTACATTTCAATCAGTAAAATGTCTTTCCACAGTGTTTAACCATCCAACAGCAGAGGAATAATACTTGCAGAAAGCATGAAAGCTGCTGCTGGTCTCCAAGATCTGCTCCTTAGGGAAGCTCTGGATGGCTATACTGGATGCTTGTCCACTTTGGCACCTTTTCAGCTTTCCTTCTTTCCTTGTATGTTTATCCCACAAAACAAATCTTACTGCAAATCAGTCCCTGTGAGATGTATGCAAACCTGTTCCAAATCCCTCAGGAGCAGGGATTGGTGGAGGAGACAAGGGAGCTGTGAGGGTGAATTGAATGGATGTGACATCTCTATTCTCCACTTCTGCATTATGGCTCTGATTTTCCTTGAGGAATGAGACAAACAGGGCTTGTTTCCAAGCTAGTGAGTATAAAGTTGAAGTAATTGCATCTGCAAATCTGTGGTCATGGTTTGTACGGTTGAAATAAATAACATTGTGCCTTGGTGTGCAGTGGTGCAGAAAGCACAGTTAGAGACAGAAGCTTTTTTTTTTTTTTTTTTTAACTTATTTTTCCTTTTTTTCTTGTTTTCTTCCTGATGGCTCCCCGATTAGCCAACATGTCACATCTTCCTTTTATCTGAACTCTACCTCATGTGATGATAAGCAGCTGTGTGCTCATTGGGGTAGAATCTGTAGCAAAACACCTGTGACATGGACATTTGCAAAAAGATTTTAATGGTGCTCCTCCAATATTAAACCTGGGGTGATTTGTTATTCACTTTGTGAAATCCTGAGCGTACAGCACAAGGAGAAACACAGAAATTTGTTATGCTTTAGCAAACAAACAGTGTTTGTGGGAGATCCAAAATAAAGCTGCTGCTAGCCATGTCTCACGTAGGGGTTGCTGTCGCTCAAAGCCTGGAGCTTGCCATCAGTGGGCTCCTGCAGAGTTTGAGTTACTGCTCTGCTAGTTAAATTCAATTTAATATCTAACACACATTTTGGCACAGCTCAGTTAAGCTAAATCTCAAATTTTAGCTCAGTGTTGTTTGTTATTTTAAAGAAGAATTATCCTCCTTTTTAGTAGTGGTGTCGCTACACTTGCATTTAACTCATGGCTGTGTTTTATGAGTAAAGGCAACCTTTCTCTCAAACTATATTTGATCATCAATTTTCATCTTGCTGTTGTGCTCATGCAAAGGAGCCCTTAGATGCTATTGCAGCAAGACTGACCTGCCACAGCACAAGAGCTGCCTGCTGAACTGATCACATCTGTGCCCCATGATGGGGACAGATTATTCCCTGCTGCAGCTATTTTCACATCTGCTTGTCAGTTTTAGCTGGTACCTGGGACCTGCACTGGAGAGTCAGTGTTTGGGATGCTTTAAAACACAAAGTAAAAGCACTGCCTGTCCCAAAGGGGGACAAATCGGGGGGGCTTAGTTATGCACAGAGATGTAGTGGTATGTTCGTAAATCCTTTTACTGAACTGCCAATCTGCTCCTGTGGACAAGTGTGCTCCGGGGGACAGTGCGGGAGAGGCTAGAAGGAGTGGTTTGGAAAGAGCCACTTGAGGGAGAATTGGTGAATCTGTGTCCCCTGCCAGCAGTGGGAGTGCTGGTACAGCCTCCTTCATGGTGCTGGCATCTTTCTCTGGTTTCTTGGCAGCCAAAAGGAAGAAGGCAGCAAAAAGAATCAGGGAACAGGGTTTGGAAACTGCCAGTAGGAAAGGCAAGAGGCTTCTTAGTGTCTAGGAGACATTCCAAGACTGACAGAGCTGGGGCTGGCAAGAGAGAAGGTGCTGTGGCCTGTCAAGGAAGCGAGATGGCTTTTGGTGAGGAAAAGGAGAAATGGTGGTGGAGTCGGACACAGAGAAGGAAGAATTCTCCACCCCTGAAAAGAATGCTGGAGTGCAGTATAGCAGAGAGTGCAGGAATCATTACAGGAGAAGGAAGGGGAAGGCAGAAAGAGGGATTCTGGGTTTGCTGTGTGCCCCCTGCCTCAGTAGTGATACGAAAGGCTTGCTAAGACTCAGCTAAGGTTTCTTGCTACAGTCCTTTCACATTTGGTTGCCTTCTCACCAAACTGGGGAGTGGTCTTCAAGCCTCCACTGGCATCTGAGATGAGAATCTTTGTGGCCTAGATCAGGAGATGTATAAAAGCTTGTGCAGAAGTGAAAGAATGATTTACACTACACGTTCTAACCTCTGGCCATTCATTTCTCATGAGTGATATAAGTTCTGCCCCAGACAAAGGCAGATGCTGCCGACTGATGGCACAGTCATTCTGTGAGAGACAAGTGCATGTTAGGACATTCTCCTATCAATCTGAGGTGACGACAGATTCACTTGAACACTTCAATGAGGCTCTCTGCTTAATGTTGGACTTAAATGTTTGCTTAGCATAGCTGCTGTATGGTCAGTAATAAGTAGAGCCCTAAGCAGCCAGAATTAATCTTCGAAACCATTTGCCACCTAACTCACAGCCTCCCTGGACTGTGGGTTCAAAATGTTTTTGTGAATAGTAGGGCAGAGCATCTCAGCATGGGCAAAGTCTTCCTACACCTGTACAGTTGGAGAGGATGTTTTCAAATATCCTTCCTTGTACTGCAGGAAGTAAAGGGTCATGATGTGCTGGGTAAGAGAGATTCACAAACAGCAATAGCTGCAGTGAGAAGATATTTCTCCTTGTTCCTAGCCTGTTTGCTAAAGACAGCTGGAGGAAGTGCACTTCTTTGTAATTTTGCACTTAGTAATGATTAGAAATATGCTCATTTACTGATTTCTAAGGATTCAGTTCCAGTTCAGCTGTGGATAATTTTTTTTCCCCAGCTGCATCTAAATGATTGTTTTCATATTCAGCACCATGATTAATGATTTCAGAAACAATTTTAAAAGTATGGCTTTCACAGGCATATTTCTAATGCTTGTGAATCATCGAATCACAGAGTGTTAGGGGTTGGAACGGACCTTGAAAGATCATCCAGTCCAAACACCCTTGCCAGAGCAGGACCACCTAGGGCAGTCACACAGGAACACATCCAGGCAGGTTTTGGATGTCTCCAGAGAAGGAGACTCCACAGCCTCTCTGGGCAGCCTGTTCCAGGGCCCTGACACCCTCACAGGGAAAAAGTTTTTCCTTCTGTTCCTGTGGCAGCTCTTCTTCTCCAGCTTGTACCCACTGCCCCTTGTCCTATTGTTGGACATCGCTGAGCAGAGCCTGGCTCTGTCCTCCTCACACTGCCCTTCACATCTTGATAAACATGGCAGAGGTCACCCTGCAGGCTCTACTACTCCAAGCAAAAGAGCCCCAGCTCCCTCAGCCCTTCCTCAGCAGGGAGATGTTACACTGCCTTCAGCAGCTTTGTAGACTCTATCAAGCAGTTCTCTGAGGTCCTTCTTGAACTGAGGGGCCCAGAACTGCACACAGTATTCCAGCTATGACCTCAATGGGACAGAGTAGAAGGGCATGAGAACCTTTCTGGGCCCACTCACCACAGCCCTCCTAATACACTCTAGGCTGCCGTTGGCCTTCTTGGCTACAAAACCCAGTTCCTGCCAATAACCTCTCTTTTGACTTACCTGAACATTGTAGAAAGGCTTCCAGCTGAGTGCCATGTGTTTAAGTAGCCAGTGTCCTAGTTTACACTGCTCATATGCTGTAGTTCAAAGCCAACCTGCCTCCAGTGCAAATCTGGAGTAATCCCACTATTGTTAATAAAAGTACTGCAGAATTATACTGGTTCAAATGAGAAAAGAATAGAGTGCTGTGATACATATCCAAAGCAATCCAATTCAGCTCAGCCCTCAAAGTAACCACCAGAGATGTGCTACAGATGTGCTGTAAATCAAAATCGCTGCTTCTCAATTCCTGGCTTTAGACTTGTTTATTTTTATTCCCAGCAAACTTTGAAGTGACATCAAATTATAGATAAAGTCTTCTCCATCAGAATGTGAACTCTTCAGATAGCAGTACTGCCGTTTTGCACTGAAATACCTGACCCAAACTCATTTAATTCTTCTTGCACTTTAATGAACAGGAGGAAGTAGTGTCATAAACTAAAGCACTGGAGTTTGTTAGGTTAGAAGGAGGAGATACAAATTTGATGAACAATAACAAAAACTAAGAGCAAGTTTATCAAACAGTTGCCATTGTTCATGCTTCAGGTTTACTGAGGTGCCTCTCTTAAAAGAAAGTGCATCTAACATGCTGAGCCATCTTCCTATGGATTCATTTGCTGAGGCCACTTTGGACAGGTAGAAACAGATGTAAGTGACCTATTGATCCAGTGATCCATTGGCAGCTCTATTGAATTTAATCCAGGGAAGGACAGACCCCTCTATGGCTCCTTGCAGAACACTCTTCTTGTCTCAGAAGCTGATTTCAAAGTGGTTCCACAGGTTTTTACCAGAGGTGACAACTTCTGTCACCTCTTGCATATGGGTGTTCTCTAGCTCTGGAGGATCCTGAGCATGAGCATCCAGGACCACTTTATGTTTGGCTTTTCTGAAGATAATCTGGGTTCCTTGCACCACATTTGTTGTTGGTGGCATTTTGGGTATAGTGTGTCACTTAGCTTTTACCTTACTGGGTGGCCATCATTAAAATAACTTGCCTTCTTGGGATTCGTCTTAATGAATGCTTGCTAGCACATACACTAAGACAGTAAGGGGGGGGAGGGAGGTGGAGTGGGGGAAGGTTTTACTCAACCTTATTTCTCAGGTATGTTGCCTTCATTTGAAAGCTGTCTTCTGCTGTAGGCTGATTTGCTGTGTTGGCAGAGCCACTTTCTTGAGCACTCCAGATAAAGATGTGACTGACAGTTTGTCTTGAAAATACTCTGTTATCTTTAGGAGCACTTATCACTAATATGTGCCTTCAGCAGGTAGCAAATCTTTTTATTGCCAGTTTCCAGGCAGCAAAAAGCATTCATCCTTCACCACAGCAAGAGTCCTCAGCCTCTTGCAAAGACCTTTTGTTTGCTCCTGTCATGAGCTGGTTGTCACTGCACCCATTAATCTGAATGAACTGCATGTTGTTTATCTCCATCATTTCTGCAAGCTGCTGAGGAGCTCTATCAGGCCCACAAATATGGAGATGGATGGGTTTCCTTGAAAACCAATGCCGTGGCAGGGAACAGCCATGGCAATTAAAGGAATAAACTGCTGAGGAAAAGAAAGGTAAAGCTTAACATTCTCTTGGATCTAAAAATGAGATTAAATTATCTTTGGCTAAACTGCTGGGAGGCTGACTTTGAATTCTTGGAATTCAGTGGGAATTTTACCAGAATTCCCTGGAAGCAGGATCCCATGTGAAAATGGGTAGGCATTTCTTTCCAGGTAATTTCTTGGCAGACACAAAGAGAGTCCTTTGAGCTGGTTGAGCCCATTGACTAATCTAAATATGACCACTCAGCTGATCCGATACACATGACAGCCAGTGTGGTGGATCACAGCCTAAGGCTCTAACCCAGATCTGTGTTTGCCATGTGAGCAAAACCAATGTAAGCAATCTTCTGGTGAACCTTCTCCATTTCAGAGTTCAACAAGGTTATTTCTTTGATACCCACAGCTGTGAAAGGACAAATATGTCAACTAAGGAGGGAAGAGTGTTTCATGTCCTGCTGTAGTTAGGTTCAGTGTACATCTGGAGAGAAATTTACAAGTGAATAAACGAAGATGTTAGACTGCACAAACTATTTTGGTGGGTCACTCCAAGAGGAACGGCTTCATTTTTGTTGTTAGACTGACAGTTCAAAGCGTTTCATGCTGGTGTGGAGCAGCTGAGAAAACAGTTCCCACATGCTTTCTGAGTCTTACAGAATCACACTGTCACCGAGGCTGGAAAAGACCTCTGAGATCATGAAGTCCAGCTAAACCATGCCACCAAGTGCCACATCCAATGTTTTCCTAAAAACCTCTGGGGATGGTGACTCCACCATCTCCCTGGGCAGTCCATTCCAGTACCTTATCACCCTTTCCATGTAGAAGTGCTTCCTAATATCCAACCTAAACATTCTCTGGCACAGCTTCAGGCCATGCTCTCTTATCCTGTCACAAGTTGCCTGGGAGGAGAGCCTGACCCCCACCTGGCTACAACTTCCCTTCAAGTGGTTGTAGAGAGTGAAAAGGTCTCCTTGGACTGAAGCACCGTTTGACAAAGTGAAGCCCCTTTTAGGTGCTATGGGAGAGTCATCCTGTCTTGCTTCTTAACATGTGAAGGGCAGTGCAGGAAAGTGTGGAAGTGCAGCACACGAATCCTTTGTTGAGGTTGTTGTGAATATGCAGAGATACATCTCTATCATCAGAGAGAGCGAGAAGAGCTTCTGCCAAGTTTATTTTTAAGGACTGAATTGTGTGAAAAACTTGCTACAGCTGAAAATGTTTGGATTCAGATAAACTTCTCCCATATATTTCTTATCTCCCATGGCTGCTGATAAAGACTGGCCTTTTCACCTGCAGAACTGCTCAAGAGCACATTAGAATGTCAAGTGCTAAATGAAAGCTAGCAACACATATTTATGAATGCAGTGGTGGCTTCTGTCCCCATTTCCAATGAGCAGCTTCATTTGATGTGACAGGAAGCATGCAAATTGGGATACTGGCGTGAACAAAAAAAGGGGGTTGGTGCATACAGTGTTACAAAAGAAAGCATCGGTGTCTTACATACATTAAATCTGAGCTGCTTTTAAGGAACAGCTCTTCTTACATGCAGTGTTTTAAAAACAGTGTTGGGATTACACAACAAGCTACAGAGAAGGGTTTTATACCAAAGAGATTGCCATTCCTGAGGGTGACTGTCCACAAGGGTTATATCAGTGGGAAGCCTGCAACCTCGGTCTCAAACCACAAGTCGGATGAAAGTGTTTGCTCATGTGCCTGATGCTAATCCAACACTAAGCATTCAGAAAGCTCTGACCAGAAGTTTATGTAGATTCAAATGGAAAATGCCACTGTTGACACATTATGAGTTATGAGGTCTCTGACTTTGTCATAACTGACAAAGCAGAGGAGTGAGAGCTCTGCAGAGCAGTTGTAAGGAAATAGCAAGGAGCACAAGTAGGAGCAGATACGGTGGCCTCCCCTTTATTTTTGTCTCCTATCCTCCTCTATTTGCTCTTCCAATCCCCTTCTTTCTTGAGGCATATTTTGGTCTTGTGTGTTGTTGCTCACATCACAAAACTCCATGCTGCCCATCAAGCATGCAGGGAGTTCTTAGAGAGTGAAGCCAGGGATGTGGAGACAGAGGAATGTTCTTTAGCTGTGCAGCAGCTGCTTGGGCATAGATCAAAACATGGTTATCATGGCAGGATGTTCCATCTCCTGTATACAGCTCAGCTGCTGGCATGTGTGGCCCAGTGGTTTTGTCATGGTTCTCCTTAGTGCTGACTGGTACCACTGCTTTGCTAAGAGGCTTGTCCTTCTGTCTCATTGTTTGACCATGTTTTACATTTCCTACTAAATGGCTATTTCAAGCAAATTCTATTTATCAATAGAATATCACTGCACTATCATATGTGACTTCTGGATTGAACTTGTGATGACAGCTGTTTCCTCATCTTGGGTGTAGTGGGTTTGCAGTGACCTGCCCCCCCACCTTTTGAAACCCCGGCTAAAACTCAGAAAAACACACTGGAAGTTAATAAATGAAGCTTAATATTTACAGCAATGCAAATATACAAGCAAATATTTACAAGATATAACAGATATTTACAGAAATATACAGTAAAAAAGGGTAATACACACCACACCCCTCCCGGAGGCCAAAATCCCCAGAAGAGGGTACAACCAAAACCCCCTACCACCTTTCCCCCCTTCCCCCAGCTTTATCTTACCACTTGATGATGCTGCAGATAAGCTGAAGATCAGAGAGATTTAGTGGTAGAAGAAAAAGGTTAGTAGGTTTAGTGATTTTAACTCTGAATTAGTTCAAAGGCATAGAGACAAAGGAAAACGCTGCTGAAGCCAGCACGGACCCAGAGCAGACTGGCCCTCTGCAAGCGGACTGGCTTATCTGGATGTTTTTGGAACATTTCTCAAAACAATCTTCTTTCTTCTCTCTCTCAGTGAAACTGGGTGAAGTGACACTGTATATTTAACTCTCTCTCAGACAATAGTCTAATTTCTCACTCAAATTCTCCATTTAGCTCAAACCAACACATTGGGCTGTCTGTTCAATGATTCAGATCCCCAGATACAGTCTGCCATGTCCAGACTCAGACATACTTGGTCATGTTGGGTAATAAGTTGAACTTGATGATCTATGTGCCCTTGTGGCCAAGAAGGCCAATGGGATCCTGGGGTGTATTCAGAAGGGTGTGTCTAGCAGATCAAGAGAGGTTCTCCTCCCCCTCTACTCTACCCTGGTGAGACCCCGTCTTGAATACTGTGCTCAGTTTTGGGCTCCCCAGTTTAAGAGGGACAGGGATTTGCTGGAAAAGGTCCAGTAAAGGGCTACAAGGGCGATTAGGCGACTGGAACACATGTGTTACGGGGAGAGGCTGAGGGACCTGGAGCTTTTTAGTCAGGAGAAGAGAAGACTGAGAGGGGATTTAATAAATGTTTATAAATATCTGGGGACTGGGTGCCAAGAGTGGGGGGGACAGGTTCTTCTCACTTGCTCCCTGTGATAGGACAAGGAGCAACAGATGCAAGCTGCAGCACAGGAGGTTCCACCTCTACACAGTGGGAAACTTCTTTACTGTAGGGGTCATGGAGCACTGGAAGAGGGTCCCCAGAGAGGTTGTGGAGTCTCCTTCTCTGGAGGCTTTCAAAGCCCATCTGGACATGTTCCTCTGTGACATGAGCTAGATTGTGGTCCTGGTCTGGCAGGGGGCTTGGACTCAATGATCTCTTCAGGTCCCTTCCAACCCCTGACATCCTGTGATCCTGTGATCTCAGAGGTCTGTGATTCTGTGCTACAGGTGTTGCACTCCCTACCTCCAGGTATGTGATATCCTAAAGGGACTCTGATACCCTCAGCAATGATTGATATCCCAAAGGGACCCTCTGACACCCTTGGCAGTGGTTGATATCCCAAGGGACTCTCTGACACTGCCAGCAATGGTTGACATCCCAAAGGTGACCCTTTGGAATACTTAGTAGTGGTTGATATCCCAAAAGGAGTTTCTGATACCCTCAGCAGTGGTTGATATCTCAAAGGGACCCTCTGACACACTCACCTGTGGTTGATATCCTGAAGGCACTCTCTGACACCCTCAGCAGTGGCCTATTGAGAGGGAAAAAGGATGTTTTTCTGCTGGGTAGTTTCAGGATGTTACTGTGGAAAGTCTGAGGTTTTGTCAGTGTTTAAAAGTGGAAAGAGCTGGAGATGGGATAGAACTTTACCTCTTGACAGCTTATGTTCTGCAGATGGGTATCTTGGGAAAAGCTAATCATATATTGTACTGCTGGACTGTGTTCCAGATGGAAAGAATAAATTGAGCTAGCAGAAGATATGAGCTGTACTTTGTTTCTATAACTGACTGACTGGCTTGAAATGAACGGTGGAAGAGCTGCCTTGTGTGTGCTGCCAACCTGAGCCTCCAGCAGTCTGGGGATACCTACTTCCCTGCAAGGACTATTCAGGTTGTACGTGCCATGCAGGCAGGCCATGCTGCACTGCCCCTTTGGTAAATGTCTGCAGCGGACGAAGAAGTTTCCACCTCAAATAGACAGACTGTAGTCATGGCAGCTGGAATAGTTCAGGGAGGAAAAAATGTCGGCAATGTTTTCTTTTCACATTCCTTTCTTACTCAGACAGCTGTGCCTGATGGTGGAACCCATGCCCACTATCTTCTCACTCCTGGAAACTCGAAGGTCTTCATGTTTCTGCAATATGTGGCCATCAGATTGCTACCCCCCCCCTCCCCCCCTTCTTGTTCCTCAAATAGTTTGTTCACAGTTTTGCTAACTATAGCCTTTTACAGCTAGTGTCTTCCCTTCACTCAGCTTCTCACTAGCAATATTCAAAAGACAAATGAGTTCCGGTATATTCTAGTGACCAGTAATCCATCCTGAACGCACAACTTGCCTTGTCTTTGTGTTTTTCTCTCCTGAGTTCATTTACGCTTCCAAATGGTTTCTTGCTGTCAGCTTCCCTATTTAACTCCTCTCCTTCTCCCGGTCCTTCTGCCAGCATTCTTGCCTGCCACCTATCGTAAGTCTGGAGATGTCAGCACGTTTCCCTAAGCCGTGTTTGCAGAGCACACACATTTAAATATGGATGAGCCTGGAGAGATTCCACTTTGTCTTTTGCCTGGCACTGTTATAAGCCTGTCATAAACACTTCCTAAAGGATTGCCACATTGAAATATTTAAGAAGCTATTTAATCTAGTCATGTTGATTAAAATTGTTTAGTTCTTGAGTGCAGCCCTCTTGCTCGCTTCTATTTGTTATATTTACTCTGCTATTTTGCAAAATTGCTGAGAAAAAAAATCAACAAATAAGGATCTTAATCTTGGCATCTTGCAGGCTTTTGTCATGAAAGGCTCATCTTTTGCCACCTTCTGCAAAGGAGCAGTTGTCAGGGAAGAAATACACAAAGAAATAGAAATATAAAATATTTATCAAATATAAAGGAAATATAGCAGTGGGGGTGTTCAATAATTGCTTAGGCAGGAAAAAAAGCTGTAACTGAAATGACTTTCAAGTCATTTGGTTTCGGGACTTCAAGCCTGAACTACAATATCAGTGGCAGTTGTGCCACTTCTGGCACTAGGGAAGACTCTTTACCACCACTCAGTGTCTGGAAAAATCAACAGCTGAGAGGTGTCAAATCAGTCGTGGCTTTGGATCTGAATTCAGGGAGCTCCTGCTTTATGTCCCCTTAGTTCAAAGCCAGTAAGGACAACCAGGTTTTGCCTAGTCTGTCTTTTATCCCCCTGGATAGCTTGCCATATCTAATTAACACTTTGTTGTCCATAACTAGAGAAGTCCTCAGAGCTGTCTTACATATGAGAGGTTTTAATCTACTTTGCTCTTTGTTCCATGTGTTGTGTGGTGGGGTCTAGCCAGTAGACAATAGAAGCAGCCTGCTCTGGTGCTGAGGTGTGTGAACCTGTCCTGTTCCTTGCTGTGCTGCTTTGAAGCTCAAACCTCACTATAAGGCTCAAAACTCAGAACCATGAAATAAAAATTAGTACAGGGAAACAAAAACCTCCTGTTATCACCAGCAAGTAGCAAAAGTTCACCTTACCCAATTCCTTGCTCTGTGAGTCAGATGAATTATGTATGTGGTGGTGGTGGTGAATAAATAAATAATACACAGTAATATCAAGATGAAAGTATTTTCATGGTACATACTTGCACAGAGTCTGGGGAAGCCTTCTTGAGTTTGGAGATAACTGTCAAGGTTTTCTGAGCCTTGAAGAATTGCTCCAGTTATTTGTTTTCTTACTCAACTTTCCTAAAATTTAAATGTTGTTGGGTCTTTTGTGTTGTGTTTTTGTTTGTTTGGTTGGGTTTTATCCCCTAATCTTTCCAGAGGTTTAGATTCTTGCTGTGTTTTGGTAGCCACATACTGGGGCTGCATATTGAGGCCTCATCCATGGAGATCATAGAATGGTTTAGGTTGGAAGGGACCTCAAAGGTCATCTAGTTCCAACCCCCTGCCATAGGCAGGGACACTTCCCACTAGAACAGGTTGCTCAAGGCCTCATCCAGCCTGGCTTTGAACACCTCCAGGGAGCGAGCAGCCACAACCTCCCTGGGCAAACCGTTCCAGTGTCTTACCATCCTCACTGTGAAGAACTTCCTCCTAACATCCCATTTAAATCTCCCCTCTGCCACTTTAAACCCATTCCCCCTTGTCCTGTCATTACAAGACCTTGTGAATAGTCCCTCCCCAGCCCTCCTGTAGGCCCCTTTCAGATATTGGAAGGCTGCTATAAGGTCTCCTTGAAGCATTCTCCTCTCCAGACTGAAAACCCCCAACTCTCGTAGCCTGTCCTCATAGCATAGGTGCTCCAGCCCTCTGAGCATGGCCCTCCTCTGGACTGGCTCCAACAGTTCCATGTCCTTCTTGTGGTGGGGGCTCCAGAACTGCACACAGTACTCCAGATGTCTCAGAAGTGCCTGTGTGGCAGCATTCTCTGCCTCTGTTGTTGCACAGGTGATGGTGCCCAGACAAGTTGTCCTGGCCCCTTAGAATAAGATCATTCAGCTTTTTGTTGATATTGCGTACTATGTGCCTTCTCCTGTAGCACTTCACAAGTGGAAGTACAGAACCTGAGTGGACAGTGAATTCAGGTCTTTTTCCTGCCTCTTGTGTGGGTTTCCACAAGATATTTGTGATTTAGCAGGGCCCTGAATCTGGATATTTCACGGGAAGCTCAGTGCCCTTTCATTTAGCCTTTCTTGGGAATGCAGAAGCAGAGGGTAAGCCAGACTGGCACTGAGCAGGGAGCTCCAGGGAGCACTTTGCTTAGGAGTGCACAGTGCAGATGAGTGCTGGGGCACCTGCAGCTGGCTTTCCTGAGACTCACCTCCATGCATCCAAGTCCGGAGCTGCCTGAAGAAGCCAGCATGCATAGGCTGTCCTCCCTCCTGTCCCCCTTCACAGATGAACCATTTTCTGTGTTGTTCCCTGGGAGCTGCTCCACAGGCCAGAGGTGACTTCCCCTGCCTCTTGCCTAGCAGGCATTTGTGTGGCTGCTTCTGTGGCTGGCCCCAGCAGGAGCGCTTTGGCCCCACTGCAGCGCATTTGGAGCTGCAAGAAGTGTGGCAAACCAGATCTGAACTTAACCTGTGCACTACCACATGTGGTTGGGCATGATTTGACCAATACTCTGTGCAACTTAGCAGCTGTCTCCAGCTCCCTCCTCTCTCATTTTCACTGAAGGAATTGTGTGTATTTTAGCTTTCCTTGGGAGAAAACTCCTTCAGAACTGAAATCCTGGAATAACACTCTGCTGCAATCAATACAAATGTGCTTATCAGTAGCCTTGGGCTTGAGAGGCACACAGACTGCAGCAGAACCTATCTATTGACTCCAGTATATTAGCTGACTACAGAACTTCCCAAGAAAACAGCAGCAGCAGTTTGACCTCTAAGTAGTGCTGCACTCCCGTGTGTGCTGTGAGCATGGCATCTAGGCATCTTCATTCCTGTTCCTCAGAGATGCAAATGCTGGAGCATGTAAAAGCCAGGAGATGAGAACTTCATCCTGCTGGTTCAGCCATCAACATTTTTCCTTGGCCCTCCAGCCCCATCTCAGCTTGCTGTGTATCTTCCACATAGCAGACAAGCAGAACTGGAAACCGGTGAAACTAGCTGGCTTGTTGTAGTAGCAAAGCCTTTTCCTTTTTAGTCAAGGTGTCATAATTGAGGTCCTTGCTTGCCTGAAAAGCTTTACTTTGAGGTTCAGGCAGTGGTTGCCTGTAGTTCTTTGGGCCTGAATTATTTTTTTAAGGTATCTGTGCAGCAAGCATTGACCTGCATCATATCATGAAAGCAATCAGTTGGCAGTGGGGCTATAATATAAGACCTACCATATTTACTGTCAGTTGCTGAGTAGGCTAAGCATCCATGATGCTTTGAAGATTGCAAAAGGCTGGGATGTCCATGGGACTGAAGAGAGATTGAGACTTTTAATGAAGATAGAAATAAGTGTCCCAACTATTTAAAGCAATTGGGCAATACCATGAGGTGAACTGAGCAGGGTAAGGAGGTGAGGCTGTTGCACTGGATGGAACAGGGGCATCCCTTTCTGTTCTTATACTGAAAACTCAAATTGCCCTCTCGATTTCTGTGTGGTAGAAGATGAGGCCCTGAATCTGGAATTAATGTGAGGGTCTTTTTCTGAGCATAAAGAAGATTTCTTTTGAAGCCCTTCCTTGCTTGGGGGAGAAGGACATTTGTTTATGCTTGTGAAGCCAGATTTTACAATATAAGAAATCTCACTGAAATCAATTAAAGAATATATGTCATAAGTGACCACTCAGATGGCAAAATCTGATCTTTCGATAAGCCACAGGAGGAGGAAAGTCTGTCTTAATACTTTATAAACCCTGAAGAAAAGACAAGACAGATTGGTCCAAATATGTAGCAGAAAGTGAGGTGAGCAGGATTTCTTCTAAATAGCTGATAGCTGGGCTGCAGCCTACATGATCGATCTGAATACAGAAATAAACTAATTAGCAGCATTTTCTGAGAGAGCCTAATATCCTGCTGTATTAGCCCAAAGTACTGGGAACCAAAGCAAAAAGAGACAGATGAAAGGATGGAAAAGAAAGGCATTTAAAGGAACAGACAAAAGGGAAAAATATAATTTCTGCCTCTGAACAGATTCCAAATGGATGATTGACATAAAGGATCCTGGTATTGTCTCCCACCTTCTGTTAGGGATGTCTTATGACTTGAACTGAGGAAATCTTAATTTTCTAGGCTGGTGTATAAGGAAAAGCATCTTGAATTCCCTGGCCTGATGCCCTATTGAAGCATCAATTCATATGCCAGTGCAGAATGGGCCTGGCTAACAAGTGCTTATGTTGGAATCCTGAAAACCTTTCCAGGATGTGTAGTGGCTGCTGCCTGATAAACAGAATGAAGCTGTTGAAGCCTGTAGCTGGAGTACACCTGAAGAGCTGGACTAAGTGAAAATCCCACCTGCTGGACCTAGATATATGAAGAAATCAGCAGTTTGGTGTGGAAAGATGAAATACTGAGGCAGAATTGGTGAAGTGTCCATAACTATAGTTAGTAACAGCAAAAGACTGATGAAGGACTGTGTTCACTTCTCAGGTAACACTCAAGGCCAGAAAAATGTCACTAAAATTACTTAAATGTCTTTAAAATTACCACTGTGATCATTGCACATCTGGATGACTTTTAAAAAAAAGCAGGTAATCATAATTGAATCAAAAACGAGAAGAGGACAAAAAAGAAAAGAAGAAAAGAATAGAGGACTTTAGTCATGGTGCTGAAGACAAACATGAAGAAAACTCTGTGATCTCCAGGGCATAGGCAGCCCTGCAATAAGCAATTGCAGCTGTGGTAGATGATGGTGGGCATTGAAGGGTGCTAATGTGGCTCAAGAACCTAAAGCTCCAAGAAATGCCAAGCAGCCTCACCCTTTCAACGAGGCAGCAGAGAAGAGTGTGGCATCACAGTCTGTATCACCATAAGGTTACCAAATCTGGCTGTGTAAGGAACAAGTTGTGGAACTGTGGACTCTGGCTCTGCTGGGTTCCAGTACCCTGACAGGTGTCCCTGCCCTTGGGTCCTGACTGATGCCCAGAAAAGGTTGTTCTGATATGGAAATGACAGCATTTAGCTTTTTTTTAAGCCACAGGTGGCTAAATGTCATGAACTGCTAGTAGTGCTCTGTTCTGGTGACAATGCCTTCTGTGTTCAAACGATCTTCCAAGGGGTTTGAAATGTTTTGGGTCAAGGGCAACCTTAAATCTGTGCAGTTTTCTGTAGTGCTACTTATGCAGCCCTCTGTGCCTCCCATGTTGAAGCCATCTGTGGCTGATCACTGCTGATTCCCTCAGGCTTTATTGATGTGGCTATGGCAGTGCACAATTCTCTAGCTGCTTTCCTCTGTATGCCACTTGCAAACAAACTTCAGACTGCTCTCGCCTCCTGCAGCTGCACTGGCAAATGACCAGGACAAGGGAGCTGGTAGTTCTGAATGCAAGCATGAGTTCTCCCCTTTACTCAGGGAAGTGGTAGGGAGGAAAAGGAAGAAGAGGGATAAATTTCCAGTTTACTGGACTCACAGATGTAGTAATTTATTTGCAGTTTGTCAGCTTTTCTGAGACATTTTTCTATAAATTCAGAGAAATAGGCTGCAGCAATTTTGTGCATGATTGGTAAGGGTGCATAATTCATCCAGCTTTAAACTCTACACTGAATGTCCTGAGCAGTTGTTCCCTATTACTTTTCATAGGACAGATAAATCTATCCTGAAGACTCCTCTGTGTGCTTTACTTTATATTATTATTAATATATTTTATTTCCAGTTCGGTCCCATTAAACCCATAACTTCCATCACATTCATTGCTGAATCTCATCAGAGAAAGCTGTATGTTTATAACCCCTGCTAAGACCTTGCCAGTCATATAGTCTCATACTTTTCCTCCCTCAGAACAATTATTTTTTCAGTTTATCAATAGTTCTGACAGGATAGACAAGGAGGGGTCTATTCTGGCCTGTTTGCTTTCACATTACTGCTCCTAAATGTGTGACACAGTAGTTTCACCCTTCTGTCTTCTCCATTCTTTTGCTTATGGAATCACTCTAAGTTTACATTCTACAACCTCCAGTTTTGTACAAGTCTGGGGGAAAGATGAGCAATAAAAGTTCTCCACTTCAGGGGGACATTGAGGCAAACTGTAGTGGTTATCAGGACAGAGGACAGAAAGAGATTCTGCATCTAATAGTTGGGTGAAAAGAATGGCTACTTCATTACTGCATTAGACAATCTGTGTAAGTCACATTGCTTTGTCATCCCACTCCTTAATAACTCTGTTTGTTTTCTATTCAGTTGTTCCTAGAGCCATAAATTGTGCTGAAATATGTTGAGACTGTGTACTTGTTTATGCAATTTTGCTAAAGCCAAATTGGATAACAATGTCTGAAAGCGATGTTTGGGATTTAATTCCATTGAATACTTTATCAAACACATAAAATAATAGATAGTAATTGAATGGTGCAAACAACTGATTAATGCTTTGTGAAGCTGCAAATGTAGACTTCCCTATTGCTGCTGTTTTCACAAAAAGGGCTGTCACAGTCACACTATGCCTCACTGGCTTGTGTGACAAAAATAAAACTTGTTGGTACAGCAAGACCACTTGCATGGTCATTTAGCTGCTGACATCTTGATACAAACCCCTTAGGGGTCTGCTAGAGATCCCTTTATCAGTAGAGCTATACTGTCGTTGAATGCCAGGGAAATCATAAAACATTAATGGGTAAATGTGTTCAGATTTGGGTCATTATTGTGTTAGGAAAACCATAGAATCTTAGAATGGCTTTGGTTGGAAGGGACTTTGGAGATCATCTACTCCAAGCTCCCTGCCATAGACACAGATGCTGATGTTATTAATACTTTATGTCTGTTTATAGGAGTTCTTAGGAGCAATTTGAGATACTAAGTGGCAGGTGGGTTGCTCATGCTTGCTTTAGTCAGTGAGCTTTTGGATGAACAGGCCAGGCAGTGACTCTTTTAACTTCTGCTCTCCTGTTACTGCAGACCTCCAGTGCTGCATGGGACGAGTGACTCTATCACTGTAGTGTCTCTGGCACCGCCTTACCTTACAGGTCTCTTCGTACACACATCAAACATTGCTAGCTGTCCCAAACACTGTTAACAACTTCAGCTTTAGTCCTTTAAATGCTGAACAGAGCTCTTTTGTGCCATGGGAAAGGTGACTCACACAAGTTTTCATAAATAAAGTCTGCTTCTGTTCCCAATTTGGTTTAATTCCCTCTAAACACTGTGACAGGTAACCTGAGTGTAAAACAAAGTATCTTAGCTTGCAAGTGTGAGGGGCAGCTGTGTACTGGAATGCCCTCAGGAGCTGTTATAGCTGATATTGCCACCCGTGGCTTTAGCTAGCATCTGATGCCAGCTGACACCCAGAGAATTGGTGAGCTTCCTCAGCTCTTCAATGTTATCTTCTGTGCAGAAGCTCTTTCTGCAGCATCCCTGGGTGACAGTGATTCCCCCTTAAAATGCACTGGAATGTGCTGCTAATTCTGTGAAAGATACTTTCTGGAGGTGTCTCATGTCCTCTTACTAATGAAACTATAAGGCATTTCAAAGGCATGTCCAGTTCTCCTCCTTTAGGAACTGTCAGAACCATGCATTCTGACATACTGAACTGTATCTGAGCCAGCAATGTGCTCTTGTGGCCAGGAGGGGCAATGCCATTCTGGGGTGTATTAGAAGGGCTGTGGTTAGTAGGTCTAGAGAGGTTCTCCTCCCCCTCTATCCTGCCCTGGTGTGGCCACATCTGGAGTACTGTGTCCAGTTCTGGGTCCCCCAATTCAAGAAGGACATAGAACTGATGGAGGGAGTCCAGCGCAGAGCACAAAGATGATGAAGAGAATGGAACATCTCTCTTAAGAGCAGAGCCTGAGGGAGCTGAGGCTCTTCAGCTTGGAGAAGAGAAGCCTGAGGGGACAACTCATTAAAACTTATAAAGATGTAAAGGGTGAGTGCCGGGGGGTGGACCCAGGATCTGCTTGGTGATGCCTGATGACAGGATATGGGGCAATGGGTGGAAGCTGAGGCATAGGAAGTTCCATGGAAACATGAGGAGGAATTTTTCACAGTGAGGGTGACAGAACACTGGAACAGGCTGCTTAGAGAGGGTTGTGGAGTCTCCCTGTCTGGAGATATTCAAAACCCACCTGGATGTGATCCTGTGTGATCTGGTCTAGGTGATCCTGCTCTGGACTGGATGAGCTTTTGAGGTCCCTTCCTGCCCCTGACATTCTGTGATTCTGTGATCTAGGCTCCTGATACCCAACTGGGCTTTGTGTTGTAAAAACCACAAACACACAGGATACTCCAAAGTTTGAAGTAGGTATCCAGGAGCTTGTCATCATCAAAGATGCTTTTTATGACAAAATGTAAATTCTGCTTAATCTGCTTTTGTGCTTTTGAGGGGTGTGTTTGTTTGTTTTCAATGAAGTGGCTTGGTGTGTAAGGAGAACAGAAGCAGACTCTTTTCACTGGTCTCCATTGACAGAGAAAGAGCTGCTGAGCACAAATTGCAATGCAGGACATTCCATATAAATGTCAGGACCCTTTTAATCATGAGCTGATTGAACTCTAAAGCAGCCTACCCAAAGAGGCCAGGGTGTCTCCATGCTTTGAGATACTCTGAACAGCCCAGGGCATCCTGCTCCAGCTGACTCTGAAGAGGGTTGGAGCAGAGGTTCCTTCCCAAGGTAACTATTTTGTGATTCCTCAGAGAACAAAAATTTGGTGCAGGTTATGTAATGTTGTGGAAATAAGGAAATATTAAATACAGCTATGGGAATGCAGGACAGAAGATGGAATCTCCAAAGGATACAGCAAAGAGAAATTTCACATTTACTGTAACAGCTGGTATATATGAGCTCCCAAAAAGGACGTAGAGCTTACTATCACCTCTGAGAGAAAGGCCAGGATGTGTGCTAATACTCAAGTCAGTGCTTAATTAACCAAGGAAAAAAATATCAACAGAGGTGCATCTGAATGTCACAGATAATACGGAAATACAATTTCTAATTTAATGCAGTGAAGTCTCTAGACATGCCCACCCCATATAAATGAGATCTAGGCCATTATTAAATGGAAAGGATGATAAAGCAGGGAAGGAAAACTTAATCTCAACCAGCTTGCTGCAACTTTACCAGAGATGTACTGATAGGGATCATCTGTGCTTCTGAACAGCCATACTTCCAGTGTCATAAGTAATTGTTTTCAAGAGGTTAATTTGTCATTGAGACTCCTGGTTACTAGTCAGTGTTCCACTATGGTTCAAACAAATAAACAAATGGACCATCATTTTTCATCAAGACACTGGGTTGGCAATCTGATGCGGTTTGGAGAGTAGGAGCATCCTTATCAGAGTTGCAGCAAGGCTTACCTGCTGAACCCCAGCTAGAGAGGGAGCCCAGTCCCTGCCTGGTGTCTGCAGTGATTAAAACAAAATAATCCCTTGCCTCTTCACTGCAGAGGTGGCACTGTTTCGTTCCTGAGAGTGGTGCTGGTATATGGACTGGGTCTTATTTATTTAGGCTTACTGGGATATCTAGAATTCATGTACCTGGATTAGAAAAAGGTGTTTTCCTTGTCTTGTGTTGGTTAACTCAAAGTGGCAGACAGGCATCAACAAGAGTACCTGCTAACTACTGAACCATTCAGATTGAGCTAACTGATGTGTGCAAAGCTGGGCTGTGTTGCCTTGAATTGGTGTAACTCCAGCACGTTGTGTACTGCTGTTTCTTAGCATGTTGTTTAGAATCTAGTCAGATATGCCTCTAAAGTAAAATCCAAGATGTTATGTTTTCCTTTTCTCCTGCTGCCTAAATAATCTCTCCTTCTTTATTTGTGCCCTTATTTTCCTGCTCTTGAGCTCTAGGATTTACATAGCAGCCACAATGCTTTCTTCATAGCACATCAAATGCCTTGTGTAGTCTCTGGCAACATTATCAGCCTCAGTTCCTGCTGTAAGCCTCTTGCGCTTACCCAGATTCATCCTTCACTGAGACTTTGGGTGACTTTTATGACAACAAAGCAGTAAATCATCTTTGATTTGATAAAACTTTCCTGTAAGCATGTATTCTGTTCACAAATGGTGCTGGCTAGTCCTTGAAACTGTACATCCTTTTCTTATATGAGAAAGATAGTGTGGACAGTAATGATGGATATTCTTCACACCTTCTGCTCAGTGGGCCAAAGTCTGCAAAAAAGAGTTTCTAGTGGGTGTATTTCTGTGATCAGTGGGAACACTCACCCTGGCCATACAAGGCTTTGTTCTTATCTAACGCCACATAAATGAACAGTTCTGCTTAGAGATAAATCCACTGCTGGTGGTAATTGCAATGGTGTGGGGAGAACCTGTAGAGCCAGCATCCCCTCAAGTGCTATTTCTCCAAAGCAGATGTTAGAAAGGGATCACACAGGACACAGTCCCTCCCCAAACATCTGCTGCTGCCCGCTGCTGGAAGGATACCATGCTGTGTGGGCTCTTGCCTGGCCCAGTGCATAAGTGATGTCCCCAAATCAGCTGTCTGCTGAGAGTAACTTCTTGCTTCTAAGTGGCCTAAATGAATTAGAGCCAGCAATTCAATTTTTAAATGCTCCTCTTATCACCTGGTCCTCTGCTTCTCTTAATGTTTATATTCTGTTAGCCCGAACCAATAAAAACAGGAGCAAAAGGAAATACTGGAGCATAGAAAAAAAATCTGTATTTGTCAGCAAGAAAGCACCAACGCTATACGAAAAAGATTTTCAGACCCACTGATAAAAAAAATACAGTATCACAGAGAAGCTTTTGCTCTCTTTTGTGAAAGGAGAGGAAATACAGAGATGGCTGAGCCCATTCAGTTAGGTGAACACGTAAGCATCATTAAGTACCTCTGTCTTTCACAGCTTGTAATTGATTGTTAGCTAATTCCACACTCAGAGAAACTAATCCTTCTGTAACAAAAATCCTTGGCTCTAAATCAGTTCTTGTTTGAACAAGCAGGTCAACATCTGTGCAACTAAAGATGGTCCCAGGGAGGCATGTACTGTAATACCACTGGAAAAGAACATGGGTCTGCAGAGTCATGCCTTGGGAGGCTGATGGTGCACTGCCCCTACTGAGCCCATCACAGTGCTGTGGTGAGCTCAGTCAGGACAGTACCACACATCCAAGGAGAAGCCTGAGCAGCAGTTTAAAGATGCCCAGGCTCGGGCCTTGCTTTTTGTGCTTCAGCACTTCACAGATTTATTTCTCTGTGTCTGGAAATATGACACAGTTCCTCTTGGCCAATGTGCTGTTTGGTCACTACTCCTTTTTGCCCTCACTCTCCAGGCACAGCATCCCCATTGTTCTCACTCTCACGTTGTTCTCTGAACAAACACCACCAACCTGCCTAATAAGGGGCTCTGCTGTGTGTCCCCTCTTTGGCCAGGAATATCACAGCACTACACAGTGTGTAATATCACTACACAGTGATATTTCCATTAACACAAGAGTGATTCCCTGGTGCTCCATATGCCTTTATCTTCTGCTTATATGCACAACAGCCTGTATCTGTGCTGTGCAGAAGGAAGCATCCAGAATTCATTTTCTTTCTCGTGCAATATGAAAGGTATTTCTGAAAGAGTAACTAGTGCAGTGATGAGGATCCTCCAGGCTTTGAAGTCTAAGCTTGGCTGGTGTGATTAGTTTAAGTAACTCATTTGCCATGTAGGGAAGTTCTATTGATGGGTTTGAATTTCTTCAGCCTCCCTCTTCTGTTTTGAAGCCTGCTATGTTCCAACAAGTGCTATTTGGAGCAAACTCAAAGCTGCTGCTGTTTCCCAACAGGACCCCTCCAATATAGAGGAAATTATCTGACATTTCTGAGCTGTTGTTCTGGTTTCCCATGTGCTCCTTAACAATGACTGTGCCTGAAAAGATGGTGGTGGGTGTATAATACAAAGTTAGCTGGAATCTTTCCTCTCCAGAAGCCTACGGCACTTCTCAAGGTCCATGTTTCTGACTCATAGGCTTAGATAATTGCAAATGCTTACAGGAGCAGATCCAAGTTCTCTGTGTACCCCAGCAGGACCTTTTCTGTAACAGTTACTCAGCTCCTCAGATGGTGTCCCACAGTGAGGATTTATCTTGGTGTTTATTGTCCCAGTTTCACCTCCTCCTCCTCACGAAAATGAGCTCAACTTAGCCAAGATACATCTGCCACAGAACAGTTCTGTGGTCCAAACTTCCCTGTGGCCGCATATTAAGGTGGACTATATACTGAAAGAACTACCTTATGCTGAAGACAGACTTGATTTACCAACATGCAAAACAATCCAACCTAGAACTCATCATCTTGAAAAAAAATGTATTTAGTCTCTCAAAACCTCTTGTTACTCAGCTACTTTGTTTCTGCTTTCAGCCCAGGAACAGAGAAGACAGTAGGATCTGGAGATGGCTATAAGCTGTAGAGGCAGCAAGGGACCAGCATAGTCTTCTCATCATTTAAAGTCTGGCTGGAGCATTATGTTTATTTTCCTGTGGATAGTCATCTACATGCTGATAGCCCAACATCCATGTGGGCTGGGTTCAAAAAGCCTTGTGAATAGCTGTGTGACTTGGATAGAATTGGGAGCATGGTCTGCTCTAGCTGAGCAGGGTCTAACTGCAGACAGGACATTCTTTAAGTCAGGCTGGGCATTCATCCTCCTCTTACGGGAGGGAACTGCAGAAGCAAGCTGGCTGACTGAAAGTCTGAGGGGGTTTGTGATGTGTGCTAGGCTTGTGGTGTGTGCTGGGTCTGTGTTTTGTTCTGGGTCTATGGTTTATGCCAAGAGTCCTCAGCATATAAGTTAAAAAAACCTATGACAAAGGAGTTTTAAAGTAATAAAAGTTAAATTCACAGAAGTTGAGCCTTCCTCTGTTTCCTATGGAGCATGGATTCAGCTGTTTTGCACACTTCCATTCTGTAATTCTGGGACTCCACACTATCATTTAATTCTGGGATTCCACATTATATTTTCATCACGGGAGTCCATGATGTCTTACAATTCTGGGTTTGCACACTGTATTTTTTTTTGCTTCAGACCTTTGCTTTGTCTAAAAATTCGCATGCAGAAGTGTGCTCTGGAGATAAATCAGTTTGCCTGTTGCAGAAAGCGAAGAGCACATAGACAGTGATGCAGGAATCTGCAGAACAAAAAATGAGGGGTTTATGATGGCTTTCCTTCATGGCAAGTGAAGAGCAGAGAAATAAGACTTTGTCCCCACATGTGCTCTTGATTCTGAGCATCCTACTTGGATCAAATGAAACTTTTCAAGGCTGCTTTCTTCTTACGAGTTTCTCTTTTATTGTGATACATAGCTAAGATCTCAGGGTGGTAGAACAGGTAATTGTTGAGCGAGCAGAGTTGCAGATGAAGCCACTGGGATCTTTGAACAGCTTGCATTAGGTACCCAGGTTAGTTGGCACTTCTAGCACAGTTCATGTTCTGCAGAAATTGAAAAAGCTGTAACCTGAACATCCCAGAGGGTTCATAAAAATGAATGCCGTGATGCCTGAAGCAATCAGACCATTCTGATCAGCACCACAGCAAAGCCTATGAAGAAATGAATAATTTTGTTTTCAAAGCAGGATCTGAATGGTATGCAATAAATAATGCCTGGTGAGAGTGAATAATGAAGGGAAAATAAACTATTGAAAGCTAGACATTAGTTGAGCACTGTTCATTCTGTGCACTGAATGAGGTAAGGGTCTCATGGAAAACAGCATATGTGACAGTGTCATTTACAGGGCTCTCGTGGTGCCTGTGCATGAAGCACATCAATTACTGCTTCACAGGCAACCACCCCATTTTACGCTGCTTGATTAGCAGCCTTTCTAATGTAAGCATAGCACAGTTTTTGTGTGCTGTAAATAAGTTACATGGTTTTTAACTCATTTGAAGTCCCTATTTCGAGATCTGAAGGCTCTGAAGGCTTTTCAGTTAAACAGTACTGGAGTTATTCTGTTCTTTCATTGTGGGGGAACAATATGTGCTCCCTGCTGTAGTTCTCTCAAGGATGGGAACTATTTTGTCTGAAACTAGAAGAGAAAATAAAGAATCAGCCGGCTGCAGATATCTCAGATTATGAATTTTAGTAATACTGTATGTGAAAGCAGGATTTGATCATGGAAAGGTCTAGGCAGGGTCTAGGACATCTGTTGGTGACTCCAGAGTCTCCTGTTGTAGCAATGTTATTTAGGAATGTGGTAGTAGTTCATGTAACTCACAACAGTAGTGAGTGGAGATGCTAGATCAGTCTTTTCATTGGAGCTCATTTACACTTATGTCCTATGCTGCTGTTACTCACATAAAGAAAAAATATGTGTAATTATCCATCTTCAAGGACAGAGAGGCAGTTTGATCAGCCTCCAGGTGGGGAGGATGAATTGTCTGGCTGTGTAAGTGGGTTTTGTACACAAATGCAGGTTAATACCAGCAGGATTTCAAGGAGAAAATAGCAATACAAAGCAGAGAGAGCTGAGCTAGATGGCAATCAGTCATGTGAGGGTGTTCCAGTTGCTAACAACTTGGATTTGCATCAAGTTTGCTACTGCCTAGATAGATATTAGTGCTGATGGCAAAGGAAAGGTCAGAAGATGGTGGTCAGTCTGATTTCCCATATGGCAGAACACAGAGTATTTGGAGTTTGCTGCAAGCCATGAACTGTTTCAGGGTCACTAAGCAACAAGCTGCTCTCCCCACAGCAATAATTCAAGGCTACCATTCCACTTAACTTCAACTTCACAAATTTTTTTTAGGGTACTCTTCAGGTTTTGCTGACCAGCAAATTGCCACTATGCTGTGCAGGACTCAGACATTGGCTTATATCAAGATGAATGCTCTTAAGTGCTGTTACATCTTTTACATCTACATCCTTGTGCACTTGACTAAGAACCCCCAGCCAAGCACCATGTTGTGCTATTTTCATCCTTGACTCTTACATTTAATCACAGCAATGCTGTCTTGCCCTTTCAGTTGCTTCTGAAGATGGATTTATTCCCAGAGCTCTCTAAAGCAAACAAGGGGACTTTAACTTGAGAACAACGACAATGTCAAAGTTTCATAAGGATGCCAGCCATGCTGGTTTAATTTTTGATAAGGGATGATCTTAACCTTCTGCATTTTTAATAAAGCTACTGTCAAAAGAGTCATTTAAGCCACCTAGAGAGACAAACTTCTGCAGCAGGACTGCAACCCACTCAGATGTTAATGGTAAAGGTAACAGGACAGTCTGCCTTAGAAGGCATGAAATACTCATTGGCATTGCTGCATAAAAGTCAAGAGCATCCTTCTGATTTGCAGACACATCATACAATGCTTCAGATGCTCAAAACTGATTTGGAAATCATCTTGATACTGTGAAAAACTGACAAAATAAATCCAGGAAAATATAATCCCACACCACAGTCAAAACCAGAGGCAACCTGTCTGCTGGCTTTCTGTTTGTAGAAAAAAAACCTCTGGTTTTATATTACCATTATTTTTTATGTGCTTCAGAAAGGTTACTAAACTCTTGAGAATGTAGAAGAAAGGATTACTGCTGCCATTGGCACAAATTTCATTTTCAAGTGCATGATAGGTGTAATGTCAATAGATCACTAGAACTATAGGTCAGGACATAAACAGCTAAGGCACAGTACTATTTAATATTCTCTTATTTGCACAGTCCAGCTGTAGAGATTATCCTTGCTTGAGAAGAGCAGTGTTTATCCAGGAAACATTTATGCTGTAAGCACCACTGCAAGAAATAGAACTGGACACTTTTCCTCAAGGTTGCAGTTTGGCTGTTTTGGGTGGTAGCTGAGTCGTGAATTGAGACCTATCATCATCCATGCATCAGATATGCTGGAGGGGTTTAATGATAAGGAGGGCTCAGCTGATGTGGAACAGGGCTTTTGGTGGGATTTCTGTGCATGCAGGGCCCTACTGCCTGGTTTACTTTGGAGCTGTGAGGCAGTGTTGTGGCCCCATATCAACTGTATCTACTCTGCAGTAAATCACAGAGCAATCTGGCCATCTGCACCCTGCATATGTGACCACAGATGGGGAGAGAAGTCGCTGTGTAGAGCTGTGCAGGGATTTGCTATGAGCCTTTACTGTGGGGAGTGTGCAACAGGAGATAACTGCGCTACCCTCTGCTCTGTGAGTAAGGTGCACAAGACTGCTGCTTGCCTTCCATGGGCCTGTTCAACCATGTCGCTTTTTTCTTCTCTCTCTGAAATAGGTTCTGCATAATTTTCCTGCCTGGCAAATTTTGGAGAGGCAAATAGTGCTGTTAGACCCTAGATGAACACAAGAAGTAGCCTGTTTGCTCAGCTGATAACTGAGCTGTAAAAATGAATCTGCTCCCACATGAAACCTGACATGCAAAATTTAAGCTTGGGGAGCAATTCTTTGTATGTATNAAAAAAAAAAAAAAAGAAAAAAAAAGGCTTGGACTGCTTAATTTTTATTCATCCTTAAAATACAAAAGCCCACAGAAGGGTCAGCAGAAAAAGCCTTTGTTTTGACATAGCACTTGAAATTAGCTTTAAATGTAAAATACAGCTAATGTTTAATCTGTAATAAAGTTGAATCTGCTCATTTTGAGGAACAATAGCTGAGGGCTGAAGCTTTGGGTCCCGCAGTTGCCAGATGGGATCATTTCCAAAAGGGAATTTGGATGGTAATCAGTGTCCGCTGGGATCCATGCCCACCACTCCGAGTCCGCGTGCCACAAAGGAGAGATTAGGGGCAGAATGAGAATGTGCAGGGCTGGCACCAATCAAAGGGACTCCCTGTAAAACCTATTACATCTGTGCTCTAAAAACTGCTTAGAGAAACTGACAGTCAGGAAAATGCAGTTTTGATTGTGCTTTGATGGCTGGGAAGCTGAAATCATGTGGGTGGGTGGCTAAGTGTAACTCCACATCCATGCCAGCTTTATTTGACTGAGACAGCCAGAGTCAAGCCAGTTTTCATTGTCCTTTCAGGACTTCCAGAGCAGCAGGATAAATAAAGGAATGAAACGGGGAAATGAATTTATAGACTTTGGTTGTCAAATGATTAACAAAAGGCCCAAACCTTGGTGTTTTGTGCTATTGATTTTGTTTTGGCAAGGCACAGATAAGATTGTGAACCTGTACAAAGGGAGGTGGCCTCAACTTCCCTCTGCATCTTTGTGAGGGCTGGGTGATTTGCTGAATTGAGGTTTCACTTTGGGGTTGAAAGCAGGTGTTACTCCACACTGAATCAGGAGATGCAAACACTATGCCATGTTTTGGGGACCCACAGAGTTGGCTAGGATTAAATCAAATAAATTTGTGTGGGAATAACTGAATTTCTCCAATGTCTGCTTTGTAATAGCAAAAGGAACAATACCATTCCCAAACCAACTTCCAGGTGACCTACAAGGAACTGCCAGGATCTTTGGCTGCCCATGGTAGTCCTTCAGGCCTGTGTGCTCTAGCAGGGTCCTAGCCCTCTAAACCAGCTGAAGAACATGGGCTGCTTTAATCTGATCTGGCTGCAGGATGTCTTATTTTCCAGAGGAAAGGAAAAAGCTGTGCAGGGCTGTGATGTCAGCTGCAGACCTTCAGTGCTCTCCTTCAGCACTTTTCTCCTTTTAGGGATCTTGCTTTCTTCCCAAGTACCGGAACCAGCCATTGGTGACTAGTGAACAACGACTACCTGGCAATTCTACTGGGTGTCATAGGTTATATTGAAATAGAAAAGTTATTTTTAGAAGTAGCAACTCTGAGATTACCTTGGATGTGTTTAAGCTTTCCAAAGAGTGATTGAAAGGGAGCCAAAGTCTTTCTGAGACAACAGCAGGAGTGTCATGAGTAAAAATCCAAGTACTTTCACCAAGTGCTGTGGGAAGTCTTGTTGAAGTTCAAACTGTACAAATCTGACAAGATCTGTGTTGACACACAAATGTATAAATACTGTGCTTTAGCAGAGCCACAGGAGACCCACGGCTGTAGCACAAGAGATGCAGCAAGTGAAGGACAAGCTGAATTAGTAGGAGTTGCTTTAGGTTGGTTTAACTACCAGTACCTATCTGCTTGATTCTTTCAGGCTTGATCTATCTTAATCAGAATTTTGCATATGTGAACCTGAGAGACACTTTTGCTTTTGAAGGAAGAACTGGGGATGGGGCAGTATCCCCATCTAGGCTAGGAGGAGAGATGTTTTGTGCTTCTAGAAACTATGTTTCTAGGACATGTAATTCTGAAACACATCTATCACTCGATGCTTTATGTGATATGACAAAATGCCACAGGGATTGATCTATCAGCTGCCGTTGTTGCAAAATGTTATAACAGGCATGAAATCTGAAAGGACATGTTTTCTGCAACTGCTTGAAAGAGCCCTAGCTCTGGGAGAAGACATGCAGGTGTCTGTCACTCAAACAAGAATGGATTCCACACCTGGCGTCTGTTCTGCCCTAACATTGGTGAGAAAAGGTTTCTCAAGCTCAAAGAAACAATTTCTTCATACCTCCATTGCACTGAGAACTCATCTCACACAAGGACAAAAGTAAACAAGGCTGCATTTGTGTGACTCTCATAGAGACAGCCAGAGGAATTGTATCACTGACCAAGAAAAACACTGTGCAAAGTGAAGATAAGTCTGAACATCAGGCCTACATCTGCAAGATGGTAACTGGATTTTCTCTCATGGAAAAAAAAGATCTCTCAGTGTTTCCCTTTTCTTCCCCTTTCCTCATTCCTATTTTCAAGGGGTTAAAAAAAATTACTATGTTTTTTATCCACTTAAAAAAAACCCTACTCATTCCATTCTAACCAAACTCAAGTGTTCTGGTTCTGCCCAAGACTCCATTCAGTCTCTTGTTCTTTAGGAACTGAAAGTAATGAGACGGCAATACCTAAATGGATAGCTGTGGAAAAAAAAAAAAAAGAAAAAAAGATAAAAAAAAACCCCAAACTTTTAAATCAGAAAAGGAAGGAAATAACACTCAGAATCCAACCTTGAAAATTTTGCTTTTAATGAGCTCTTACTTTAAAAAGGAAAACAAACATGGTGCTCATATTCCTTCGTACAGAAAGACAGCCCTGTCATGCAGCTCTAAGAACATACAAATAAGAGGACTTGGACTCTGCCTGCTGCTTATCATGAAGGCAGAGATTCAGCACTAGTTTGAAAGCCAGATGGGTTTTAAAGTGTTCTGCTGTCACAGAAAATCCATACAAAAATAATGAGAAACATTCCATGCAGACATCATCCTAAATTCCCATTTGGGTATTATTTTCTCATTGATGTTGTAATTAATGCTAAAATAATTTGTCTGTGAGCCTTCAAGATGCTTAGAGCTTTCCAGAGGGCTGCTAGGAGCTAAGGGAATTTTGTACCTTACACAGCCAGACCTTGTCTTTGCTTCTGTCCTCCATGCACAATACACCACCTCTTTGCAGCTCTGGGGCCCAAACAAAAAAGGTATGGGAAAGAAATGGGGTATGCATCTAGCTCACAGAATTTTTAAAATGGAAAAAGCCCAAAATGCAGGTCTGGTGCTGCTACGAGGCTTTGCTGTTTGTGTGAAAGCCTTTTGGGAGCCATAGAGCAAACAGCAGCCCATGGTACTAATCTGCTGCTTTACAGCACTGGTATATGGTCACTGTATAGTTACATGAGACACTGTCAACTCCTGTTTTGCTCCAATTCATGATTCCTTTGTTAGTAGTAATAGGATAAATAGTTAGAAGTGAAACATCTTGAAAAAAATCCCACTGTACTTGTTACTAAGTGGCCTCAAGTCTGCATTTCTGTTAGCTTTCACGGTGATTAGTCACTCCACAACAGCAAAGAGCAGAGCAGACTACAGCAGTGCTCCTCCAGCATGCAAAAGATCTTGCCAGACACCAAATCCTCACTTTTTTTCTTCTTGGACCCTTCTTTCTTATGCTCATTAAAATTAATGGGAAAGGTCTCTATTGTGACTTTACATTTGGTTGCAAAGATCTATTGCCTTGGGATACTGCTACAGTATGGTGTCCAGCCTTGGGATGGAAAAGATGGGCAAAAGTCTTCTGTGGTAACTTCCCTCTAGCTGAATAAAAACTTCCCCAATGGACTGCAAAGCATCTCTTCTCTCTATTCCTTTGAAAGAGCTGCTACTGGAAAAGCACTGTGAGCAACACAACACTCTGCAGGACACAAGGCTCCAGGGAGCTCTCTTCCCACCCACTTTTACATGGCAGAGCACTGTTAATGGCCATGGGTCACATTTCAGTGGATATGCCATGAAGGACCAGAAGGTAGTAAAAATGGACTAACCTGTACAATGCAAGCTCTGGTCATTAGATGCTGCACTCTTGTACCTGGACAATGCGAGCTTTGGTCACTAGATGTTGCACTCACACCCAGACCATGGAAGCTCTGGTCACTAGATGTTGAACTTTCATGCCTGGACAATGCAAGCTTTGGTCACTAGATGTTGCACTCATACCTGGGCCACGGAAGTTCTGGTCACTAGACGTTGCACTCTCATATCTGGTCAATACAAGCTTTGGTCACTAGATGTTGTGCTCTAGTACCTCGACAATGCAAGCTCTAGTCACTAGATGTTGTGCTCTCGTTCCTGGACAATGCAAGCTCTGGTCACTAGATGTTGTGCTCTCATACCTGGGCCATGGAAGTTCTGGTCACTAGACATTGCACTCTCATATCTGAACAGCAAGTACCTCTGAGGTTTTGTTTGGCCGGTGTGGCACTGCTGCTTATGCCTGAATAAAGGAGTACTGAGTGACAGCTTTAGGACAAAAAAAGAGTTATGACTATGAAAGTGAGAGGTTGCGGCTTGTAGGAGGAGACAGTTCTTGAATGATTAAGTGATGCGGTGTGTGGTTTGACTTAAATCTGATTGTGATAAACTAGATTTAATATCTCTTACATGCCAAATAGTTTCCAATGTCTGATTAACTTCTCTTTAGTACCTCCAGTTTCCCTCTTGCCTCTGCATTTCCTCTCCAAGGAAATGCAGAGGCAAGAGGGAAACAAGATGGTACTAAGCTACAAGCAGCCCTACAATGGCTGGTCAGTGAAGGCTGTTGGTGTCATCAGAACAATTAAGTAAAAAAAGCTTATTAATGTTTTTTACTGTGAGAAGCATTAGGCCAAAATACCAGTTTTTAAAATCCCATTCTGATTACAATTGTAGCAAATTATTGCTGTAACTGATGCTCTACTGGATCACTTAATAATGTTATTGTCTTTGGAGCCACTTACGATTCTAATGAATTTATGGAAGAGAAGAATGAGGCCAGAAATTATAGTAGCTTTATGAATCTGTGTTTTGGCACATTAAAAAAAGATAAAATTGGCCTAATGTATTATATATACCTCATTTGCCTTAAGCAGTTATTGCAATCTATCACATTGATGCAGCCAACACAAACAAGCACCACATCATTTTGTTTTGCATGCTAAAAAATGGTTCCAAAAGGCTTGGATAAATTGTTAATACTCCATAAGCTGCTGGTGAAACAGCTCAGTGATTAGCTCTCCTCCACCTCACGATTCCAACGCCATTAGTGGCACTACTGACTAATGACTTGCAAAATTTTTGTTAAAGGCACAGGTGCATTTTCAATGGCACCCCAGTTCTGAAGCCAGTAGCAGTTCAGGGCTTGAGGCAGTGAAGTTTTGTTGCACTGGTTTATGTGAAATTAGTGCTCGGTTTAGATAACACTTCATGTACACTCATGTTAATCCTGTAGCGATGTTACATTCCAGTTCCTCCTGAAAAGCAAGACTTCTGAAATACTCCTAATGCTGTGTTAATGACGCAGTGAACCACTTCTCGTCACCGATGTGCCAAGAGGCAGAACAAACACGGCACCGACGTCTCCTACAGCGTTGCCTTTGTAGTCACTGAACAAAGTGCCCAAGCAGCAGGAAGGGTGACCAGGGCCTGCCATAGGAGGTGGCCACCTTTACATACTTGGTGCGTGTTTCACTAATTTGAACACAATCAAATGGAAATGATCACATCAGTATAACCGTAATGAAATCCCTCAGTGGGAGCCCTGCAGTAATGAGAAGCGCGCACCATTTGCGACTCGAGGCCATTTAAGAGACTTAATTGACTTCAAATTAAGCCCATGAACGAGGCAGCCGTTAAGTGGGCATGTGGAGGGAGGTTCGCGAGCGGAGGGCCCGACCCCGTGCACACGGGTCCGAGCGGCGCTGCCCTTTCTATCTTTGCAGAAGGCTCGAGGTACCGCAGCGGGGCCCGGGCCTGCCTCGCTCTGCCGGGAACCTTTCGCTGCTACTGCCTGCCCAGCACCGCCGGATCCACCTGCCCGCTGATGCCATTGCTTCCCGCAGCCCCCCGGGAACTTGGGCCCTCGCGAAACAGCAGCAGGTGAGCCCGGCCGCTGCCAGCGCGGCCTCGAACGCGGCGAAGGCCAACATCCTCCGCAGCAGGGCCTGGACCTGGACCGCGTGTGCCATCTGCGGGGCTTTCGGTGGCCGCCGCCGCAGCGCGCCCGTTCACGCAGGCGTGTCGGGGAAGGCGTCTCGCAGGTATCCCTCCGGTACGGGCCCTCCGGGGCACGGGGGGCACGCCGCTTCCGGCGATCGCACACCGCTCCCCGGCAGCTGGCAGGAGCCGCAGCCGNCGGGGCAGGCGAGCGGCGCGCCGGCTGCGCGCACCCCGCACATTGCCAGGGAGGGAGGGAGCGAGCACCATGTGCCGGCCAGCGCTCGCCCGGCTGCTGCTCCTCCAGCTGCTGCTGCTGAAGCTGCACCTCAGCAAAGGTGGGTCCGGCGCGGGCCCGGCGGATCTCCCTCAGCGGCCGGGCGGCCGCGGCGTGCGGCAAGTGCGCGCCTCTCTTCGGCGCTCCTGGGCGAGGAGCGGGCGAGAGACCTGCCTGCCCGAGCACCCACTCGTCACGATACCTCGTGAGAGGGTTGGGACCTGCGGAGGGCCAGGCGCACTCGGGGGTTCGCGATCCGCGGGGGCCGGGCACGCTCTTCAGCGGGCTAATGCAACCCTGGCGCTGGTGACAGGAGCTGCCACCTTTAATCCCTTTCAGAGGAGATTTGTGCCTCATCTCAGCAGCGCTGCACCGTGTCTGCAAAGCAGATTTGCTCCTTCGTCCCCCTTGCCCTCAACTTTAGTTGGGTCTGTTCCCTTTTCCTGGGCCAGCGCTGGTGCCTGTTACCCGCCCCGTCCCCTGATATCTGCGTTTTGCCCCGGTAACGGACGCGCAGGGGGTCCTAGCATCAGTGAGCCTTACGCTTTTTCTTTGTCTTTTGCATTTCACGTTTAAGCATCTTCTGTTCCCAGGGTCCTTTCCCCCCCTCCCTTTAAAACAATGCGGGTGAGCACGGGAACGGTCCCTTTGATCACCGCACAAAGCAGCTTCGGGACCAACGCCGACTCTCCCGCGGGTGCGCGTCTCCTCCAGCCCTTCACCGAGCCGCTGTGCCCTGGCGAATTTAGCCCCAGGCCCCATACTCGGCCGGCGGCTGCCGGTGCTCTGTCTGGCTTGTGCGCCGTCGGGGCCGGCCGACGAGACGGTCCCGGGATGTCCCGGGCGCCCCACGGTGGGAACGCGCCCCGCTGACCCGGTGTTTCGCAGGCGCCGTCAAGGAGTGCGAGAAGGACCAGTTCCAGTGCCGGAACGAGCGGTGCATCCCCGCCGTCTGGAAATGCGACGAGGACGACGACTGCTCGGATAACAGTGACGAGGCGGATTGCCGTGAGTGTCCGTGTTCCGGCGGGGAGGGGCGGGTAGCCGGGGAGCGGGGCCCTCGCCGCGCCGAGCCTGGAAGGGCGCGCTGCCAGCTGCGCTGCGCCTCGCTTTTATGAATGAATGAGTGAAGTCGCGCCGGCCCCGGCTTCGGAGCCGATTGGCTGCCGGGAGTAGCAGATCGGTGACGCGGCGGCCGGGCCCGCCACGACCGTAGCTCCGAGCCAGGGGGCAGCGGCTCCGGGCTGCTGCCGGGACCTAGTATCTCGGCCGGGGCATCCGGGGGGCGAGGAGGCACCGGGAGTCCGGTGGAACCGCTTACTTTCCCCTTCTCTGTCCGCGCTCTGCCCTGGCCCTTCCTGCTCCTTGCTCCCCGTAACGTTACACTCTCGCCTTCACCAACGTTTCTGCCCATTCAGAAAGGAACGGCGCGGTTTGTGTCTTCCGAGGAGAGGCGAAATGTTTAACCCCAGAGAGAGCTCAGGGCCGGTGACAGGTGCTTGTCTGAAACGCTGCTTGTTCATAAACATCATAAAATATATGGGGCTGGTGTGAGTGTTTTGTTTAAATAGATGTTTGCAGGTTTGGCAAGGAAAAGGAAGGAGAACAAGTAGCTCTGCTTGAAGCTGTCAGCCACATAACTGGATTTCTTGGTAGCGTAAGAGAAAAGAGAGCAGGGAGATCTATACTTTTAGTCCTAAGAAGGTGGCATTTTTGCCTTTTCCTGTGGTGTGCCCTTGATACATGTATGTAAGTGGTGCACAATAAACTTCAAGTGGTAGGCAGGGTTGTGCTGTTATTACCTCTTCTGTTATTTTGCTTTCATCTTCTGACAGCTTAGGAGAATTTGTCTCATCTGTGGAGAGTAAGAAGTTATAGAGCCAAAGCCTAAAAGAGAAGTATCTTTGATTTCGAGTTTTAAGTTGCAGATACTGTAGCAGGTAACACCTCTTGAATTTTCTCTGTGAATGTGTGTGAGGTTATAATTCACTGAAAGAACTCTCTAAAGTTCCTAAACCTTAGTAATGTATCAAGAAAAGATGAGTCACTACAGTGTGTCAGTATGTGACTATCCAGTTAACAGTTTCACCAATAAAGCTGTGCCAAATGACACTCAGAGTGACATCTAAGTAGATTGGTGTAAGGACAATAGGGGTTCCCAGACTCTTCTTCATGAGGAGTGCCTTGATGTTATAACATAAAACAACATTTATTTCTGGTGCTTTTGTACTTGGAGGACTTGATAGGCTTTATGTATGCTTACGTTTATGATCTAGGGAGTTAGCAGTGTTACTTAATTCAGATTTTAAAATGTTTCATTCAGGAATGATACTGGTACTAGTTAGAGACCTCCTGGATTTGTAATGTTTCAAATTACAAGAGAGTCTTGGAAGCTGTAGCTGACTGAGAACTGACTTGGTCTCAGGGGTAGGCAGAAGTGGGCAGGCTTTCTCCAAAGTGTGTGAGATTCCAGAGGGAAACACTCAGCAGCAGTGGAAGCACTGGCAACCTCTGAGCGGGCCGATTGTGGTCTTGAAGTCTGCTGTTTAAAAGTTCCTCTGTGTGGTTGTACAACATGGGGTGAGCTGCAGGTGATACAGGGACCATGCTTTGGGAACTGCTGTTTCAGAGGTGGGGAACCTGGCTGGAGTAGCATCTTGAGGAACAGATGCTGCACCCTGCACTCCACACTGAAGAGGTTTGTGGGCTGACCTCCTTGCCTAGCACAAGTGAGTGGGTCAGAATCTGGGCTGCATTTTTATCTTTGACTTTTCCTTACAGTCTGCTCTCTGAACAGTACATCAGTAAAGAGAATGTAAACAGACATCCTGTTGAGCATCAGTTCTATGTGCATTGTACTGTGTTGGAATGGTTCAGTGGGTAGCTGCATCTGATTTAGTTTTGTTTCAGAGGAGTTACACAGTTGCTGAGTTCTGAGGGTTGTAAAAATATACTGGCTAGATTCTAGTCTGGTGACTTTTGAAATATTAGAAAAAAAAAAACAAACAAATTTTTGATGTGGAGACATCAGGAAGAATTCTTTGCTTTAATCTGAATTTGGTATTTATTATCGATTGGGGACATACTACAGAAATTACTTGTGCACTTAATTTAGTTCATATATTGCAGTTGCCTCTCCAAGCAGTCTGAAAGGCATTTCAATTGCATTTTCCATGCACATTTTTCTTGCTTTGTTCTGTTTCTTTTCAAAAAGTGCTGCTTTTCAGCCTATGGAATGTTTAGAGTTGTACTGACTGGGTGAAAGAATATGTGCCATGTTGTTTGCTTCTAGATACCTTCTCTGTTATCTCTGCTGTAATAAAGGACATCTGTCAAAAAACTGTTCTATATGTGCCGTGGAAGGATTTGTTCTGGAAAACTCAGCATGCTGAAGTGGTAATAGAGAGGGAAAATAATGTGCAGGTAGCCTGCTGGTGGTATGGACCCTGCTAACCCCTGTAATGGTTTGCTGATGCTTTTTCCCCGAAGAGGCAGGATGGTCTTCATCAGTGTAAATATTGGTTTGTGAAACAAGCTTGTCCCTGTGGTCGACAGCCTATATGCACTGAAAGGTTTTGCAACCAAGAGTATCTTAAGTAGTTCTGGAAGAAAAACTATTTAAGCCAATACTCTGTGTGCTGGAAGCCATCTTTGTCTAAGACTGACATTATTTCCCCCCCTTCTCTAGACCTTGCTGGTATAATGTTCGGGTTTTTTGAAGGAGATTTGGACTCCAAGGAGAACATCTCAGTAATCATCCTGTATCATTGCCTTAGAATTTGTTCATTTTATGTTGTGGTTGGTGGTTCAGATTATCTGCATGTGAATTAATGTGGGAAGGATACGGCCTGAAGCATGCAAAAGTATTGACTTCAGCTCTTACACAAATCAGATTATGTAGTACTGCTCTGTAAGGTGAGCTAAGTTTATCCTGTGTTACTTCTGGTGTATCACAGGGCCCAATTCTTTCTTCGTATGTGGCAGAAGGCTTTAGAGGTTTTACTTGTAGGAAATGAGTTAAAGAAAGCCTGTTTTAAGAAAAATGGGGGGGAAAGGTGTTGGACACCTTTTTTAACTTTACCTGGTGATACAGGCAGAATCTAGGACCTACTTGGCCACAGAGTTAACTTCTGATAGGCAGTAGATGAGTGGTAGATAAATGGGATTTGTGGCTTACACTGTGTGGATTATCATGTGTTGGTTGTTCATGTAAGGTACCCACAGACTAGACTCTACATCAGGTTAATTTAAATTACCTGTACAGTTTTAGCATACTCCAAGAAGCATCTTTACAGCAGAAACCTAGTGACACTTTGGTCTTCCTCATTTGGGTGTGCATCAGTTCACCTTAGGGCACATAATTCATATTGCATACTTCAAAATGATCAAGTGCTTTTGGTAATGTTGATGATTTAAAACAGTCAAAGGGTGACCAGAAAAAGTAGAGAGCTCATGTGGTATGAAGACTGAGGATTTGGGGAAGCAGGAGAAAACAGATTAAAGAAAGGGCCTCACCTGAAATGGAACCTGGTAGGTGTAGGTAGCAAGTAAAAAGATACAAATGCTGGTGGCAAAACTGTAGGAAAGGGGGCTGCCAGGAGAATAGGTGGCTTTTGAGGTATTAACAGGAGAGGAGGAGGCATTTGTTCATGTGTGTGGTGGAAATAGATAAAGCCACATACAGAATGCTTGAATAAGGAGATGCCTTTATCCCATCATCTTTTCAAAAGATTAATGCATTTTATGAGAAAGAAAAGAAAAAGGGAGTAGAGAAGCTCCTTAAAATGTTCTTGGGTATCAATTCAAAGGAAACTAAACTCCCAAAAGTGAGATAGTGAAAAGTTAGGGTGTTTGAACTGCTGAGGAAATGAAGTCTTGGGACTAATTCTCTGGAATTAGAAATTTAGGTAGATATTTGAGAGTTTAAATCTGTATAAAACTACTGACTCTGCTTTCTGCTCAGTCCAGTCTGCATGGCCCTGACAAGACAAAAGCCCAAATGCAATTTGCAGCTGTTGTGATCTGCACTGTGTGTGATCCACACAATGAGGACAGGGCTCCAGGGCAGCTTGGACCATGTTTTTTTTAGATGCAGTTTACTCCTTCTCTGCACAAGCAAGTGATGCTTTTTAACTCTCAGGAAACTCTGGAAAGTCAAGACTGAATTTTATAATCTATTTTAGAGGATGCTTGCAGGTGCACAGCCATCAGGATTCTTCCTCAATGGGATATCAGTGACATTATAAAACACCAGAGTTACTTTTTTCTGGTGGGAAAAATGTCCATTTTCTAAGTTACAGTGTTTTGGCAAGGGCTTGTTCCTTGCTGAGATGCTGAAAATGTGGGATACTAGGTTTTAATCTATGGCTCGCTTAGGATGGGTAGATGTTGCAGGGCCAGGTCCTGCAAGCTGTGTGCCCAGGATGCCTACTGCTGAGTGACATGTCACTCAGAATGGAACATCCTAGAGAGCTGTTTTGACGGGGGAGTGGCTCTTGGAGACTTTTTGCCCAGTTTTGCAAGTTTCTTCTTGTTTACCGCTGCAAGGAGAATTTGCAGATTGCAGCCAGACATAATATATTTGACACAAGATAAAAGCTCTCACTTTGATGGTTATGTTTGATAGGATTTGATTTTTCTGCTGCAAGTAGGGTTTACATTATCTTAACTCAGGCCTGAGAGTGGATAAAAGAGACTGGATGACCTCTTAAATGTTTTGCTGTTGATTAAACGTTAAATGTGGCAAAGAATGTAGCTGCAAAAGGCAAGCAGCAGCTTAACAAGTTTCTTAAAGTGAAACAGAAACTGCAAGACCTCTTCGGCTTTGCAACACCTGCCTGCAGGGGGACACAGCCAAATGCAGAATTACTCTTTCTCATTTAAAGCTCCTTTCTCCATCTTTGCATTGGGATCCTTTCTGTGGGTCTTTTTTTGGTTTTTTTTTTGAAAAAGAAAAATCTTTCTAGTGAGTACTGTTCATAATGGACAGGACTGAGGCTGCCTCAGATATGAGATGCTGTCTGATGGAAGTTATTGTTTCAAAGACTGTTGCTAACATATGCAGAATTGAGGTAAACACATGGCATCAGCAAACTTCCCCCTGCCTCAGCCCTTGCCCAGCCTTGGAACCAGAGTTTGTTACTGTATAGCTGAGACACTCTGGCTTTACCTGGCTTTCAGGAGAAGAGAGAGTCCAGTTCTGCTGGCTTTGTATATAGAGAATATTCAGAGAGTGTGACTCCTGCTGCCTATGCAAAAGCCTAAGGGCTTCTTCTTGCTTTTCTGTTCAGATTTCACTAATGTGAAATCCAGAGATGGAATTTAGGAATAAAAATGCATCAAAAGTCTGTTTGAGAACTAAACTCTGAATCCTGTGAAGAATTAAATATGGCCCAAGTGGCATTGAAACACAGGAGTCTTAACAGGGTGCCACGCCTACTGGTTTGAGGACATGACAAAGTGAGACAGCAAGCAGTCACAATTGCCATATATGTTCTGTAATTTATTTTTGTGCTCTGTTACCCCTTGCTCCAGTTTTTTCTTCATGTTCAGTGCTGAGACTGTTCTCATTCTGGGCAGTAGCTGCATGTTCCTCTGGAGATGCCTGTGTCTGCGCTGTGTACACATCATCACCCTGTGGAGAGTTTTAGGCTTCTTTGGTGTATGCATGGGTGGATGTCCTTGGTTATGTCAGTGACAGTTTAACTGAGTTGCTTGGCCAGCCTGAATGCTCACCCATGCTAGAAGTACTGGGAAGAGTGTTGCAGAGAGGCAGGGCTCATTTGTTTACCTGGTTTGTAAGTGTTCATGAGCAAGCTAGGCTCAAAGCAAGTTTACTGATCATTTGTGTTCCACAATGAGTGCTGTTGTTTGCTTATCTTCCTTTTCTCATTCTATTTTTGTTGTGTGTTCTGAGAAAACCAGCTTCCATGGTCTTTGGATTTAATTATCTTCCCTGTGCTGCATCCCTTAAGTAGAAAATTAAGCATTAAGTTACTGTGGGAAACATGCCCTTCTCCATTGCCCCAGCTCCTGGCACATTCACTTGAGGAGCTTTGCTGTCTCTAGGTACAAACTGCTTCTCAGGGAATGGTGGTTTTCTGTCATTCCTGCACATGGCCTGGAAAAGAGAGAGAGAACTGGACTAGGACCATTGAAAAGCGAATGCTTTGGATACCCATTGGGCGCGTTATGGCTACAGAAGAAGGAGAACTTGCATTTATGGGATGCTGCTGTGCTATAGTAAGAAAGGACATGGTTCTAGGTACAGGTACAAGGTGTGGTCTGAAAAGCTTTCATGAGGTCAAGGGAAGATTGAAAAGAATGATTAAGTTCCTGAAGGGAATTGTGAAAATGCAGCCAAACTCAGCAGTGGCTTTGTTTATCAAGGAGCAGAGAGCTGTCATTTTAGAGGCTATGTTTTACATGTTGAGCCAAAGCTTCATCCAGAGCATTTAAAGGTATGTAGAGCAGTTCTTTTTTGTCTTCAATGTCACAGGTCCAGGATTAGCACAAGTTTGAGAGGTGATTTCTTATTGGTTGATGTTAAAGTGGAAAATACTTAGAATAATTAAATATTTATCTGAAAATGTTTATAGATTAATTCAAATTAATAAATCACAGTTATGAGACTGGAAAACCAAGAATAATGTGTTGATGAACACATTTATCTGACACACCCAGAGAAAGAGATTGCCAGTGCTGGACTTCACTGTCCACCTGAAGGACCATTAAACACTCTGGAATACCTGAAAATATCTAAGCATCAATTCTTTTAGCTGTTTGTAGCAGAGAAGACACCCAGCCTTTGTTTCTGCCACCTTTTTAGTGACATCAGCTCTCTTAATTCACCAGCAAATCTATTGCATCCTTGATGTACCACAGAGACCATGATGTTGGATCAGAGAAGTGTTTGTGGTAGATTTGTCTTGCTGTGAAATTCTCCTGGTCATAGTGCTGTTCCCTCTCTGATGGCCTTTTCCTCTCTACAAGTTTCCCATTTACCTGTGGCTCTTCCTGGCAGTTTCAGAGAGGTTCCCCAGCGTGCTGTTCAGCTCTGCTGCTCAGCTCTGCTACTCCATGCCATTGCACGCTGAATGAAGTGCCATGGGATGTTAATTTTTCTTCCTTTGCTGTGCCAAGGCAAGCAAATCAGTGAGCTGTGTTTGAGTGATGGGGATGGAAATCTGTGTTGCTGCTGGTTTTCTTATGCAGTGGCAGGCCCTTGGTGGAAAAGCAGGCATCCTATTCCAGTGTGCTCTGCTTCCAGAGTAGACAGCTGGTTCTAGCCGAAGGGGAGTCTTCACTCTTCCAGGGAGTGTGTGCGGGAAGTGTTGGAAATGCCGAGTGTGGTTTTTCTAACTCTTTATTTCCTGTTGCAATTATTAATATTTAGATAGCCACAAGGGAAGGGGTAAAGGCCCTGTGATAAAATTCAGGGAGACTTTCTTTGTGAAAAATTCTGGCTGAAATACAGGAAATAACAAATTGATTAGACTTTAAGAGTTACAGTGCTGTAAGCTAGTTGAAAAATAAAACTAAACCCATCCAAATGGAAAGATCTTCAAAAGGCAAACTCTAACCTCAGATATTCCAGAAGATTTTTAAACTAGGGATGTGAGCTCCCTCTCTGGTCTATCGTGGTGAGATACACTCTGTGCCTTGCCCTAATGATGATGCCCTGCTACTGTGGTTCTGTTCCTGGCAAGGACTGTGACATTTTCCCCAGAGCTGCGGCAAATCTGGCAGCCCTGTGTCTTGCTCCTCATGAAAAGGGGAATAAGTGGTACTACAGCTCTTTTGCAGGTGACTTCTGGTTGTGTAAACAATCAGCAGCAGAGCCAGGAACAGAAATGAGGTCTTCTACTAGCAGTCCAGCGCTCTATATGCACAACCACATTGTTTACTCTGGAGGTGTTGTTTGGGCTAGTGGACTAGTTTCAATTTTTCCTTCAGGTTGTCTAGCTTTTTTTGAGTCTAAGCTAAGGCCTGGTGGTCATTTTAACCTCACAGTTAAAGCCAAGAGAGGTGTTGGAAACTAGGAGAGAGCAGGATTTAGAGTTGGCTTAGCGTAAGACTGGTGGCCCTTGGGCTGTAGCCATATAAAGGAAGCTTTTTTTTTTTTTTTTGTTCTGTTTCTCATTTATCAGTATAATTTTGCATTATTAATATTTATTAAATGCTGGAGAGCATGTGTGGCACTGTACCAGGACCAAAGCAGCCAGGGACTCAGTTTCCATGGCAGCAGGAGCACAGTCCTGTACTTGCAGAACCAAAAGAACTCTTTGGCAGCTGCGGTCTGTGCTGTTATTACTTTATTTTCTTTTTGAAGATAGATATCTAACTTAAAATCTAATTCCTTAGTGCTGCAGAGCCTTGTCCATCCTGAGTGAGAATTTTGCCTGCTGTAAGTGTCTTTATCTTTTCAGGGATTGTAGCTTGGTTTCTGTAGCTTCTGTGTGTGCGATTTATTTGCAAACCACTGAAAGAGGGGGAAGAGAGTGCATTTAAAATTCATTGAAAAGGATGGAAATTTTCTGTGGATTTTGGTTAAATGTGACATGTTCTGCTGTTGTAGATGTTCCCCCCCCCTTTCCAAGTCGCCTATAGCATAGTTTTATCAAGTGAAAAAATCCAGCTGTTAAAGAAACTAGTGTGTGCAACTGACAGTATGTTCTTAACTCCTTTTGTCATTTAGATAACTGCTGCATTTCCAGGTTTCAACTTTGTTTTGTATTTTAACTGACCTTGGTTTGTGTTTTTGTCATACTTAATTCCTAGAGATGCAATGTATAGTACGGTGCACATTGAGGTGAAGTTTTGCTTCATTGCAAAGAGTGAGTTAACATTTTCTTTGGATTCCAAGTCTTTGTTCAGCTATGAATTACCTGGCAGAGGTTCTCTCTTAGTCTTTTCTTTCCATGTATAAAGTTTAATGTGATTTATTTATTTGGTGGCTTTCCAGGCTTTTCCCATTTTTGTTGAACTAGATGAGTAAGGTTCTGTGAGTTGTATGTCTGCTGCAGCACTAGCTGCTTGGCTTGCTGATTTAGCAGTGGTTGTATATCAGTAAGTCTTGCAGAAGTGATGCCACTCTCTGTGATCCAGGGAGTAGCTAAGAGCAAAAAAATCATCATCATCAGGAGTGGTGAATGTGCTTGCACTGAGAGTAAGATCTTCAGGTGTAAACTTACAACTGTTCCTGGAGACTCCTTATCCTGAATCACAATTGCATCTGTGCAGCTCCTTATAAACAGAGAGCAGTGCCCCAGTTGCTTTGATAACAGCCATCAGAGGTGATTGATCTTGGCCAATAAAGCACCTCTGTCCCCGCGCCTGAGTGGCTCTGTTCAGGTAGTGGAGCGGTGTCACACATTTGTCACCCAGTGGCTGCTTAGTGGCTTAGCTTTCTGTAAATCCTAAACACCCTCTTACCGATCTGAAAAGTGATGCTTAGAGAAGTTATCCTTTGCCCAAGGCTGGAGAGTGATTCAGCAACTCATTGTGAACATGAATGACTCATCAAGAATGTTCCCAGTTTCTCTTTTGCTGGCCCATTATCACACTCTTTTACACAGATAATCGTGTTTTGGGGGTTAAGGGCTGCTCAGGGACTTAATTTTTTTGCCTTTGTCATACACTGTGTGTGAAGTACACTGAGAAATCTCAGCGGTGATGTAACTGTTCCAAAATTTCAGTTTAGGTCAAGTGCAAGAATGACTTTGGATGGATCAGTTCTTGTACTCGGTATCAAAGACACACAAAATAGAGGTGTTTGAGGGGAATATGGTATTTGTTTTGCTTCTCAAAACAGACTCTTTGTTTTTGTACATTCTAATATGAACAGAACAACAGAGTTCAACCTGCAGATGGGCAGGCATCACTGCAGCCACCTCCTCAGCTGGCCCAAAGTCCTGCTTTTGAGACTGCACAAGGCAGATGTTTTACTGCTAGAGAGACTCTTTCCATTTCCCACAGTGGGGACACTGTCTCTCATACCTCCTCTAAGGCCAATCTTTTGGTGTTACCTCAGCACTAACTATTGAAGTAGTTTTTCACTAGTGCACCCTTGCCTCAATAAATTATTTGTAACATAACCATGACTGGCAAGAACCAAGATGACTTGGAAAGTTTAATTTGCTGCTACCTGTTTTATTGCTTCCTCTCTTTCTGTTCACCCTTTCTTGTGTAAAACAATAAAGATACAACGTAGATTGCACAGCCCTTGAAGTCTGCGCAATGATACTTGTTTCTCCTAACTTGATAAGTAGGGCTGTATCCTTACCTTGGTGGCAATAACAGGTAGCATTTAAATTAGCTGAGTACTACTGGGTGGTCCCCTTGGGCTTGTTCTGCAATTTAGCAGGGGTAACCTACGTGGGCAGAATTCTTTGGTGGATGATAAATAAGGAGTTTCAAAGGGAAGCTCTGGCACAGTCTCTGCCAGGATCACGTTGGTGGATTGAAATTGCACTCTTTACTTCAAGGAATTGCTCTTTGCCAGGTGATTTATGTTCCCCTTTACACAAGAGCTCTTTAACACAGATTTTTGTCCTAATTTTTATAGAATAATGTGTTATGTATGTTTGCCCAAGGTGCTAGTGCATGTTGATCCCTGGGGTTACATGAGGATTAAGGAGCTGCCTTTGCAGGTGTAGGAAAGAGTCACATCTGTCCAGGTCCTGACTGGAGGGACTGTGCTCATGGCATGGCACTTCAAAAACTGTGAGTGCAGAGCAGAGGAGAAATCTTGGGGCCTGGAGTATAAATCCAGGAACCTTCTTCTAGAGAGAATTGATAAACCAAGTAGCAAGTTTTTCTTGATGACTGTGATTGAGCATGTGCCTGAGCAATGTGAGCCTTTCTTGGGCTACACGCAGCATCTCATTGCCTTGCTGGAATCCTTTTCCACAGGAGCTAAGCCATTAGTTCTCCTGGCCCTGTTTCACAGAATGCCTGTCCTCAACAGCAATGCAGAAGGCCTTTGTTAACACCTTCTGTTGCTCAGGCATTGAAGGAGCCTCTACAAAGTCTGGCTGAGAGCAGCAAGCATTTAATCTCATTTGGTGGTGCACACAGTTGTGTGACTGCTGCCAGCTCTACTCTGCTAATACTTGCAGAAAGGGTTAATAGCTCTTGCACAAATACTGTATTGCAGCTGGATGGAAGCTGCTAAGTTCACCCTGCCCAGATTTATTTAGTTCATTTACAGTGCTTTCAAATGTTGAGATTGAGATCCAGAAAGCTGACAGTTCTGGAGAGACTGGAGCTGACACAGAGCTTCACACCTGTCTGCTGTTGCTTCCAGTTGAGGGCAGTTGTGCACTCAAGTGGGCATGATTGGGCTAATGATTGGGCTTGATAACAGGGGGATCAGGCCCAGCCAACATGGGTTCATGAAGGGCAAGTCCTGTTTCGCCAACCTGATCTCCTTCTATAATCAGGTGACCCACCTAGTGGATGAGGAAAAAGCAGGGGATGTTGTCTACCTGGACTTTGGTAAGGCATTTGACACTGTTTCCCACAGCATTCTGCTGGAGAAGCTGGTGGCTCATGGCTTAGACAGGTGGACTCTTTGCTGGGTTAAAAACTGCCTGGATGGCTGAGCCCAGAGAGTTGTGGTCCATGGGGTTAAATCTAGTTGTTGACCAGTCACAAGTGGAGTCCCTCAGGGCTCAGTTTTGGGGCCAGTCTTGTTCAATCTCTTCATCAGTGACCTGGATGAGGAGATTGAATGCACCCTCAGCAAGTTTGCAGATGACACAAAATTAAGCAGAAGTGTCAATCTGCTGGAGGGTAGGAAGGCCCTGCAGAGGGATTGGACAGGTTGGAGCGATGGGCTGAGGCCAACTGCATGAGGTTTAACAAGGCCAAGTGCCAGGTCATGCACCTTGGCCACAACAACCCCCAGCAGCCCTACAGGCTGGGGGAGGAGTGGCTGGAGAGCTGCCTGGCAGACAAGGACCTGGGTGTGTTGGGGGACAGCAGCTGAACATGAGCCAGCAGTGTGCCCAGGTAGCCAAGAAGGCCAACAGCATCCTGGCCTGTATCAGAAATGGTGTGACCAGGAGGAGTAGGGAGCTGATCATGCCCCTGTACTCAGCACTTGTGAGACCACACCTCGAGTACTGTGTCTAGTTTTGGTCACCACAGTTTAGGAGAGGCGCTGGAGCGGGTGCAGAGAAGGGCAACAAGGCTGGTGAGAGGTCTGGAAAACATGACCTGTGAGGAGCAGCTGAGGGAGATGGGGTTGTTTAGTCTGGAGAAGAGGAGGCTGAGAGGGGACCTTATTGCCCTCTACAACTACCTAAAAGGAGGTTGTGCTGAGGCTGGTGCTGGTCTCTTCTCCCAAATTACTAATGATATGACAAAAGGAAATAGCCTCAAGTTGCATCAGAGGAGATTTAGATTGGATGTTCAGAGGAAGTTCTTTACTGAGCGGGTGGTCAGGCACTGGAATGGGCTGCCCAGGGGGGTGGTGGAGTCACCATACCTGGAGGTGTCCCTATGGTCTAGCAATTAAGGATTCTGGGATGAAGGTTGGACTGGATGATCCTAGTGGACCTTTCCAACCATAGTGATTCATAGTGATTAGATGTTGTGCTGAGGGATTTGGTTTAGTCGAGGACTTGTCAGTGTGAAACTAATGATTGGACTGGATGATCTTGAAGGTCTTTTCGAATCTAAGAAATTCTGTGATTCTGTGAAGTGTATTGGTGAGCAGTAACCCAGAAGCTGTGTGTTCACTGATCAAAAGCCATCACCTATCATCACTGAGCAGTTCTGATCCTCCAGCTTTCAAGGTCAAGATAGATATTCAGCATGATGGGAAATGCTGCACTCCTGCAGCAGGAGTCAGATTTGTGCTGGGGTTGTTACAGAGTCCTTGGCTCACAGGGTTGTTGCCCAGGCAGCCTCATCTCTGCCCTACAGAACACTGTAGGAGTGTTTAAAGAAAACATGAAACCAAGATACCCTCTCAAATTTTTTCTTTCCTTCCCTCTCTGTGCAAGTTGGATAGCTGTCAAAGGATGTTCATAATAATAAGGATTGAGCACCAATCTCTGTTAATATTCTGTACCCTGTTGTGCAGGATTTGTTATCCTATCAGAGAGTTAATTGTAGACTGCAAAAAAAGATGCTCACCTGCCTGTGAAAACCATAGAGTGGGCTGAAGGCAGCTAAGTACAAGACCTAGTTTGCCCCCTTCCCACAAGAATTATATTTTTTTTCTTGCTGTGGGGGAGTGTGAGTTTGGAGGTTGTGTTCAGAACATGGTCAGGGACTGGTTTAAGGCAGACCCTTGCTATATTGTTTTGAATGGGTTTTTCTCTCTGCTGCTTGTTTTTACTGGAGTCTTGTGGATTTGGTTTCTTGAGAGAAAGAACAAGCCTGGTGAGGCCTAGAACAACAAACCAATATTCCCTAAAGCTCTTCTTTAAACATCTTGGGCATTTTTTGTGACTGTGGTGCACCTGCTGGCTGGTGTCATCTCTCCCTGAGCTGGCTGGGGTGAATCTTCTGTACATGAAGCTTTTTGGTGCATCAGCTTGACCTTTAACATAGAAAAAGGGTGTGTGGAAATGTCATTTTCCTACAGTTGGGATTCTTTTACTCTATTAGGTTTTTTCCTCTACTTTTCTAATAGCAGAGATTTTTACACCAGTTCAAGAATGCTGGAGGTTTCACTGCCTTACTTGGGCTACATTCTCAGCAGTATATGGGAAGAAGAAGATTCTTTTATGTTTGTGTTGTGTGTGTGTGAAACAATTCTATTGCTCATTGGATATGAACTGAAAGACTGAGGATCTCATTTAATTCTAAAGTGTTAGAAATCAAAATATTCAATGGTAAGAGTGTCTTGGGATCTAGGGAAGATGTTTGCTGTGTGTTCTGCTCTAATTAATTGTTACATTTGCTGAGGTTTCCTTATTGCTTTCATCCATAGACAGCAACATTCCTTGATTTGAAATTTGAAGAAAAAAGAATCCCATTTTGTCTGCATGCTGGCTGAGCCTGATCTTGCTGCTGCAGAAGCCTCTGATGAAATGCTGAGCTGTTATTTCAAATTGCTGACTAACAGCTTGACCCTGTAGCTTTGTAGCACAAGCCTGACCTCCCTGCTGTCACAGCTCTGCCAAGATTGAAGTCTTGTAGCTGGAGAAAACTGCTCTTGTGTGCCCATGGAGCACGAAAGGAGATGAGCTTGTGTGGTCTGTGAGGTTCTGCTGAGGAAAGAGCTTTGGCTGGCCTTGCTGTGCTGTGGGGCTGTACCCGTGTAGCTGTGTTGACAGAGGCTTCTCCAGTGTGTATGTGCAGCCACCGTGTCCCATCCTGGCAGATTTTCACCTGTGTTCTCTCACCTCAGGTAAATTTTGTGAAGTAATGATGAGGAGAACAATGTGGTTTGGGGAAGAGGCTGGATAAACCATCACATTGTAAGGTGATGTTTCAAGAGATCTTTTGTCCTACACATACAGCCACAGCTGGCAGCGAGGAATCTTCCCAAACTCAAAAATCAAAGACTGCAGTCCTGTTTTCTTCACAAAAATATTTTCTGTAGCAGTTTTCATAGTGTATTATCCTGGTTTTTTTCAACCTCCAGAGGATCGTCACCATGGCCCTACGAAAAAATGAAGGTGCAATCCTGGTCCGTGGTGCATGCTCAGTAATGGTGCAGACTGAAGTGGGTTTTGCAGTGCTGCTGGCAGAATGCTGGTGTGAAAGGAGAAGAGTAGCCTTGCTGGGGACATGCCATGTTTGACCACAGTTGGTAGTTCCCACGTAGTTATGTGCAGAGTAGATGAGGGGTGCAGCAGTTTCTGGGTTTGGACCACAGCTTTGCTCCAAGTGAGGATTAACTCCTTGATAATTCTGTCCTGGAAAGGGAAGTGCAGTCTCATTTCATTATGTGAGGACTTGCCATAGGCAAGCCATGAAAATAGAACTCATCCATATTTTAGTGACTGTTCATTTAGGCTGTATCCAGTGCTTCTTTGGCTTGTGTTCTCCAGTGTCCTGCTGAAGGGAAGATCAGTCACATGCATATTTTAGTTTCTGATATCCTTAGTTGAAGAATGATCTTGCTTTCAATTTGCAGGCTCTAAAATTGCCCCTTCACCTGCTGCAAGGCTGCTTAGTCAGCATTCAGAGCTCTGCTGACTTGTGGAAGGGGCTAAACTCGCTCCAACCGACGGTGTGAGATTCCTGCAGGCTCTTTGTGTGCTCAACCTCAGCTCTCTTTGATTTTGGGAGCAGAAAGACCCAGAGTTCTCAATGTAGTACAGAGTGTAGCATGTAGGTCTGACCTTTATCACAAAAAGCCTGAAAGAACAGGAGATGGCAAGGTTTGGGGTAACGTTTAAATTGAATTGACCATTTCTGGCAGTAAATCCTCACAGTGGCAGTGCCTCTGGTGTTCGCACTGCCTAAGATGGTGAACATAGCAGCAGCTAACGTTTGCCCAGTCTTGGTCCACAATTTGCAGCCTTCTCTGTTGCTGCAGAGATGGGTTATAAGGTGTCACGGGAATGAGTTAACGAAACACAGTATCCCGTGGAA
>VWZI01003595.1:2932-31317 GCA_013396835.1 Psilopogon haemacephalus | reverse complement strand
TTCATTTATTAACTTCCAGTGTCCTGAGTTTTAGCCGGGGTTTATGAAAGGTGGGGGGAGCAGGTAACTGCTTAACCCACTACAGTATCTTCCACTAACAAGTAACAAGTAAGCTTTGCTGGTTGTTTTGGTTTCTGTCTGGGAAAGAAGGAGGAGAGAGAGAGAGAGAGGGGCTTTCATCCCCTTCTGGGTAGTTTCTTTGTCTGGGAGGGAATTTGCATTTCTGTATTATTTCTAATTTGTATATAATTGTGAATACTAGAAATACTCTCTCTATATATATATGCTTGTAAATTCAGCTTTGGTGTAAATAGAGTTTCATCTTACTTTCAAGCCATCTGAGCCAGTCTGGTAAATAGCATGGGGGCAGGGTGTGGGGGGGGAAGTTCCTAACCCATGACAAACCAGATCAGTGAAGACTCCAAAACACAAATATTCAGCTGCTTTGACAATTTCCTCAAAATATTGAAAGAGTAATATAAGCAGCATACAGCACTGCAATCTCCATATTGAAGAAATTAAAGCTTAAAATACTGTTGAGAATATTATCTTGCAGTGCATGATGTTGAATAGCCTTACATAAAAATCTCCACTTGAGACCTAGTACAGACAAGACACCATTTATAAAGTCAAAGAATCATAGAATGGTTTAGGTCAGAAGAAACCTCAAAGATCATCCAGTTCCAACACCCCGCCATAGGCAGGGACACCTCCCACTAGATCGGGTCACTCAAGACCTCATCCAGCCTGGCCTTGAACACATCCAGGGAGGAAGCTGCCACAACGTCCCTGGGCAACTGAAGAACATCCTCCTAACATCCCGCTCAAATCTCCCCTCTGCCAGTTTGAACACATTTCCCCTCTTCCTGTCATTACAAGACCTTGTGAACAGTCCCTCCCCAGCCTTCCTGCAGGTCCCCTTCAGATACTGGAAGGCTACTATTAGGTCTCCTCGAAGCCTTCTCTTCTCCAGGCTGAAAAGCCCCAACTCTCTCAGCTTGTCCTCATAGCAGACGTGCTCTAGCCCTCTGATCATCTTCGTGGCCCTCCTCTGGACTCTCTCCAGCAGTTCTATGTCCTTCCTCTGCTGGGGGCTCCAGAACTGCACACAGTACTCCAGGTGGGGTCTGACAAGAGCAGAGTAAAGGGGGAGAATCACCTCTCTTGCCCTGCTGGCAATGCTTCTCTTAATGCTGTCGGAGCCGCGTGTGCACACTGTTGGCTCATGTTGAGCTTCTCATCCACCCAGACCCCCAGGTCCTTTTCCTCAGAGCTGCTCTCCAGCCACTCACCACCCAGCCTGTATTTGTGCTTGGGATTGTGCCGACCCAGGTGCAGGACCTTACACTTGGCCTTGTTGAATTTCTTGAGGTTAGCCTGGGCCCACCTCTCCAGCCTGTCCAGGTCCCTCTGGATGGCATCCCTGCCCTCCAGCTAGTCGACTGTACCACACAGCTTGATGTCATCTGCAGACTTGCTGAGAGTGCGCTCGATTCCTCTGTCGGAAATCTCTACTGTATTGAATACTTAGGGACTGCCAGAGAATCCATCACGTAACTTTGTTACTTCACTAGCAATTAGTGCTATATTCAGTATCCAGGGCCCATGACCCCCTTATTCCTCTTGCCCTTCCTTTTTCTTTTTCCTCTCCTTACTTCAAAGATGCACTACACAAACCGGCAATCCTCCAAATGGCTTTGGTTGTAAAATGGAAAGGCACATATACATATTTTTAATTAGTTCTAAACCTATAACCCATCTGTATGCTTGCATAACTACGTGGGGCATGATGATTCTCCTACAGTTACGCAGGAGTCCAGAGGTATTTGAGGCAGATTTCACCATCAGGGAATTCTCCAGTTGATTTATGTTGGCATACTTTCTGTACAGAACTGGGGATCTGCTTCTGAGGAGGCAGAGTCATCTTGTCGGGGAGGCAGATGAGCAGATCAAAAGCAGAATAAGGAAATTTAGCACTTCAAATTTTGGAGGAAACCAGGGCAAAAGTAATCCATCCTGTGAGTTATTTGCCTTTAAAATTTCTGTTTGTTTGTTTTGATTTTTTTTTTCCTTAAAAAGTGTGTACTGCTTAAAACACCCTGGTGGTCATTATCATAGAATCATTGAATGGTCTGGGCCAGAAGGTACCTCTAGAGGTCATCTAGTCAGGCCCCCCTGCAGTTAGCAGGGCCATACCCAGTAGACCATGTCACCCAGGGCCCTGTTAAGCCTCACCTTGAATGACTCCAGAGAATGTCAGAAAGGAGCAGTCCCTACAGCAAAAAGTCTTGAGCCTAGTGGGTGCAGGACGTTACACTTGGCCTTGTTAAATTTCATGAGGTTAGCCTCGGCCCACCTTTCCAGCCTGTCCAGGTTCTTCTGAATGGATCCCTGCCCTCCAGCAAGTCAACTGTGCCACACAGCTTGATGTCATCTGCAAACTTGCTGAGAGTGCACTTGATTCCTCTGTCCATGTCACTGACAAAGATGTTAAACAGCACTGGTCCCAGCACTGACCCCTGAGGGACGCCTCTTGTCACTGGTCTCCAGGTGGACATTGTGCCCTTGATCACTGCTCTCTGCGTGTGACCATCCAGCCAATTCCTTATCCAGCAAGTTGTCCACCCATCAAGTCCGTGTTTTTCCAGCTTGGTGACCAAGATTTATGATATGTTCTCCTTTCTCTTCATGCCACAGCCCTGACTTTGCTGTCAAGCAAGACTATAGTTCAATGGTACAACCTGCAGTGCTGGTAAACTCCAGAAATAACCAATATCAGTGAACCAAAGAACAGCTAGAGTGTATGGTCTGTTGCCATTCAAAGAGCAGCATGAGATCTACTGCTTTTACAAATCTATGTTTTGGAGTGTGTGCTTGATTTGAAATGACAAGGAAAAGATCATACGAATTTTCTGTTTTCCTGTTTGCACTGAGGAAAATATCAAAGCAGTATTTCCTAGGGTGCATCAGGAAAATGTGTTCTGCAGGTCTAGAGAGGTTCTTCTGCCCCTCTACTCTGCCCTCATGAGACCAGAGCCAGAATACTGTGTCAAATTTTGGACTCCCAAGTTCAAGAGTGATAGGACCTTCTTGAGAGAGTCCAACAGAGAGTTATGAGGATATCTGAGGGACATGAGCATCTCCCTTATGAAGAGAGGCTGAGAGCCCTGAGGCTGAAGTCTGGAAGAGGAGAGGAGAGGAGAGGAGAGGAGAGGAGAGGAGAGGAAGCTCTGTATTTCCCAACTTTTGAACTGCCAGGCCACCTAATGAATAAATTCCAATAAATTTGGTTTTCTCCACTATCCCTTCCCACGTCCTGGCTAGAGGAAGGGCACCCCTAATGCTGAACATGGCACAATGGTTGTTTTTGTGAAAGGAATTACATTTATTAGAATAATAGCAATTGCTCTGAGGAGCTGAAAAACTGACAGATACTTTTCTGGCATTGTTGCCTCTGTTTCTGCCACTCTGCAGTTCCCTGGCTCTCTTTGAAAGGACTGAAGTAGGCTTACCATGCCATTTGATCATGTTCTCACCAAATTGGTCACGCAGGAGTATCCAGAGTGACACACATGATTGCTGGTGTCTGGGTGGAATTTGTCTCCCGGGCCAGAATTGCCTTGCAGGAGGTGGGCGTTTGTTCCTGATAGCAGAAACATGCACCCAGTCAGATGATGAAGGAATGGTATCTTTTGCAAGATTGGATATGGAGATTTTGAGTTCCTCCTCCTGTTTTTTGTGGTTTGTTTTTTTTGTTTGTTTCTTTGGTTGGTTGGTTGGTTGGTTTGGTTTGTGGTTTTTTTGCTATCTTTTAGCTCTGTATTCACATCCTTTAGCCCTGTAGTCATAGTTTACAAGGCAGAGACTAGGGTAGAATGTGACAAGCTGTCCTCTATCTGCTTCAGTTGGTCAGTGAACTCACCAACAGTGAGACTTCCATTATCACCCTTTGATAGAAACTTACTAGCCAAGATGTTAGCATAGGATGAAGAAGCAAGTTTAATAAGCTTCTTTATGAGACCTGTCCCAAAAGGAATATTATCAGGCTGATGTATGACATGATCTCCATAAAGCACTTCCTTCATAGCAAAGTCCTTCAGAAGTTTAATTCACTTCTCAACTATGTTCCATTTCCTAGCTACCCATGGCAACTCATCTCAGGAGGTGTATCTCATACACACAGCCAACAGAATACCTGTCCACAAGCTAACCACACCAAATTCATTGCCAGCTGTTTGTCCACTCCAGTCTCCTTTGCACATAGGCCTAGCTGCTTTGCAGACTTGTTTCCTACCTGAAGGACATTTGCACCAATTGTACAGCATCTCACCAGCCAGCTTAGGACTGGTTCTCCTGATTCCCTTGAATATTCCTTTCTAACTTTGCTGTCCCCTCTGAGATGATCATTAGAGCCCTGAATGTCATCCTTCTCCTACTCTTCTCCTTGCTAGTCCGTTGGTGCCTTGCCAAACAAAACTCCTAACAGCATTCCTAATCTCCAGAGAGCCATCTTCTGTCCTCTTAGTTAATCTTATATTGTCCTCATTGTTTGCTCTCAGTGAACCAGTCAAATCTTTTAGACTAAGTTTCTACTCTTCTTCCTCCTCCTGAACATCAGAGGTACCTGTCCCTAGGTCTTCCTTTGAACCACGTTTTGACACAAGTTCAGTGTTCATCTGGGCAGGGGCCAGTTTAATGGAAGAATGACCTTGTAACGGATCTGAATTCTGGGGAGCTTTTGCTGCTGGCACTTTAGAATCAGAATTGTCTTTTGGATTGGAATTAGAAATTTCTGTCTGAGAAATTGAACTTCCATCAGAAAGAAAAATGTTGGCCTTATCAGTTTCCTGAGCGGCTTGTCCTTGATTTACATAAACAATTGTGGTTTTGTTTTCAGTACTTTGTCCAGATGTACAGCCAGACTCTAACTCTATTTGGACGGTGGCATACTTATGTTTCCTTTTCCTGGCACTGTGGAGAGATTTATGAGAAGAAGTAGCCTCATAGTGGTGAACAACCCAACTGTGAGGAATGTGATTGAAAGAGCACAGTGGAACACCTGTAAGGAGAAAGTGCAGCCGAAATCATTGTTATGATACAGTAACCAATAATTGTCTTCCACATATCATCCCCTGTGCCAATTACCTTGTAGTATTCTGCAAATGCCCTCCGCTTGCTGGCTATAAAAAGAGCTGTAGAATCGCAAATAAAGGGAGCTATTTGCTGAAATCACAATGATTGTTCATTGCTCCCATGGTGCTCCTCCCAACATATGGCACCCAAACATCTGGAACTATCTGACTTTGGGACTACTTTGGTGAGATTGCGAACAGCAATGAGAGCCTGGCAGGTCGTGAGACACTGGCCGAGGGTTGGCACTGCCTGGCAAATGTAGCAGGAGCTGGAAGTGGGATCGCGATCCACCCCTCATAGGACAGCATCAGAGACACCTCAAATCCCCACGGGATGAGGATGGAGGATGCAGACGCAAGGTGAAAGTGGCGCTGCAGGGCAAAGATGCATTCAATAGCTGGATCCTGGGAGCACCCCTCAGGACTTTTGCTGTGGTAAGCAAACTTTCCAAGAAAGAGAATTGCAGTTAATTTAAAGAAGCTCCATGAGTTAACTAAATAGGCATAGAGTATGGGATGTGGGACGTGACTGTAAGCACGGAATTAAAACAGATGTCCTTAATATGTTATGAGCCATGCAGGCAGAGCAGAGAGTAGCGGTGGCCACTGTGCAAGTGCCAATCACTACCCCCGCCTTGCCTGCAGAGACAGCCAATAAGAACTCAGTAAACAGAGAGAGCAAGGAACCTTTTGGAACTAACATGGCTACTACAGTAATAGGGATAATGGCACCTACTGCCCGGAGCACAGCAGAACTATTTAAAGACACTACTGCCACAAATATTGGTATAACGTTGGCTGATAGTGATGAAAATGCAAAGGCAGCCTCTGCCTTAGCAAAAGTGACTTTTCCAAGCAATCATGGGTATCTGGTGTGCCACCCAAAGGTACAATATCCTCTACCACCATCAGAGGGTCCCGCCGGTCCACAGCCCTGTTCACATTTGTCAACTTGTATCAGTGGTCCTCAGAATGGACAGCAATTCCTAAAGCAGGGAGGTGGAACCCCGGTACAATGGATCAATTAATGCTGGGAGTTTTGTGACTATCAGACCATTGGACTACAAAAGAGTCTAAAGATGGCTCTGACCTGGAAGAAGTGACACCGCTATTACAAGTGGCGCTGCTTGCAAAGACAGAGCCATCATCAATGGCCTCAGAGCCCAGGCCTCTGCAGCTTCGGTCATCTGCTGTGGCTCTGCTGAGCTGCTCTGCCCACAGCCCCACCCTTCCTCTTCCTCAGCTCTGTGGAGCTGACACAAACAGCCACTTCCCTCCCCCCCCCACCATAAATCTGTGTTTCTTAAAGTGATAGTTTGAATTTGTACTGTTGGAAGATTGTTTTCATTTTCTTTGTGGATGCAAAGCCTGATAATGTTTTTTTAGAGTCAGTTTTTCAATTGTAATGGATCTCAGACTTTAGAAGTTAATGGAGAAGATGGTTTTGATATGCATAGGATTGTTTTGATGTGGTAGATGCAAAGGGAGAATGCATTATGGAATAATAGAAATAATAAATGCTGGGTATTTATAATTATATAAGAATTATGAGTCTTAAGCAGTTACAGTGGGTTATGTTAAGTAGTTCATAATTATAATAGGATGGAATATTGTAGTGGTAATAGTTTGTAAGAATTTTGTTAGGATAACTTGTTTATAAGTCTATAGATTAATGATTTTCTTTTTTTTTTTTCTGTATACCATAGCAGAAGAAGAACAAAAATACTGGAGAGCTCTATGAAATGGAACACCTTTTTATTTTTGTTTTTATCAGTTTTGGTTTTTCTTTTTTCCAAGTCAACTTAGTGATTTAACTTTAACACAATTTTTGTTAGTCTATAGATTTTTAACATTGGTATAGTTAAAGGTTAAGAGTTTAGAATAAGAGATATTATAGTTTGGGATTTTTTTCTTTTATATCAGTAATGGAATAGGGATTATGTACAACTTTTTAAAAAAAGAAAGGGGGGGAAAGGGAAATTAAAATTTTTTTAAAAGGGAATTAAAAAGGAAGGAAAAAAAGGTTTTGGTACAACATATTGGCAAGGTTAAATGGCAAGGATTTAAAGGTTGTTGGATTCAGTTTTTGACACACTGAGATTTCATTTGCAGCATGTTACATTGGTTACCAGTTTGCTGTAGTACATCCATACACATCTATGTAGTACATAGACAGATGATGCTTTTAGGAAATGCCTTGCTACAGATTACTGCAGCTATTAAAAAAGATGCCATCACACCTATGCAATTGAGTCACAGTGCAATCATGAAGTACTGGAAGAAGAACAGACAACAAACCTACCTACACAGCATGTAATAGAGAAGTATTTTCTGTAATACTGCAGCATAGCTAATACACCTATTTATGCTGACTTGACACCTTTGGCTTTTGGGAATTAAAAAAAAAAATTAATTGTTCAGATACATCATGCATAGAGGTTCAGCCTAGAAAATGTGAATAGATCTATTGCTGTAAGGAAGGTATGTGTTTGTTTTTGCCTACAGGTCTTTGATGGATACCAGCTTGTTGTGTTCAGCCTGCTTTTCGCAGTGAGCAAAAGTCATGCTCAGGATGGTCATACAGACATCGTGGCAAAAATTGGGATGTACTCTAGAATATGGATGTTTTTAAACTTGTTGACATCAAATGCTGTGACTTACTATTGTAATCAAGCAAGAAGAAATGCACACGCATTGCAAATGTTAGTATAGAAGTTACTTTTGTACGCTTTGCTAACTCAAAGCACAACCTTTCATCAATTGTTTTAGGAGAAATTGGCAATGCTACAAGTAGGATACTGGTTCAAAGTTAAGTGGGAACAACTGCCTTGTTGGTCACCTATATAGTAATGTCTAAAGTGCTGTATCTATTATCTTTGCAGAGGGACCCCTGCAACTGGTAATAAACACTGTTTTCTTTTTTATTTTTTTTTCTTCTTTAAAGTAAGAAGGAGGAATTGTGGGATCATGAGATAAATTTGGCTCACAGTCCAAGAAGGCAACATAACACAGACCTCTGGTTCCCATGGCAGAACAGCTGCATCCCACAAGAGAGTAAAGAGATAGTGAGAGATCTGGCTAGGAATCAGAGGTTATCATGAATATTAATACCAAAGTGTTGGGAAAAAAGGTAATGAATCAGAAAACCCTCAGGTATGCTTTTTTGCAGAATCTCAGAGCAACTGACTTTTTGCTTCTTACACAGGGACATGGTTTTGAGCATTTTGTTTCTTGCATTGCTTGTAACTGCCTTAAAAGAGGATTGCATAAAATTGTGGATCAAACGTGGGTTGTTCAAAATAAAAAAGGAGGATTGTGGAGAGATTTCTGAGAAGTAGCCTCATAGTGGTGAACAACCCTACTGTGAGGAATGTGTTTGAATAAGAAGCACAGCAGAACGCCTGTGAGGAGAAAGTGCACCCAGAATGGATGGAAGGAAAACAGAGACCGACAAAGAATTTTCCTGCTTCTGGAAAGTTACCCAGAAGTTTCTCGATAGCTATGTGCTCATTGTTATGATACAGCTTAGTAGTTAGCTGCCCCCCCACACTTTGAAATAACCCAGGCTAGAACTCAGTCAGCTGGAAGTTAATAAATGAAGCTTTGTATTTACAGCTTTGCACAATATACAAGCAGATATTTACAACGTATAACAGATATTTACAGATATATACAATAAAAAGTAATACAGAAAAACCACACCCCTCCCAGAAATCAACCCCCTTAAGAGGGGTTTCTAATCACCCCTACCACCTTTCCCCCTTCCCCAATCTTATCTCAGCGTCTGTTTCATGCAGCAGATAGGCAGAAGCAGATCGACCAGGGGGATTAGCAGCAGGAAAGAAGTTAGTAGAATTATTCAGATTCAGCTACAAAAGGCAGGGAGAAAGGGCCATGCAAGAGCCACAGCCCAAAGAGGTCTGAAACCATCTGACAGTCTGACTTATCTATGTTTGGGTTACAACTGTTAAATAATTTCTTTTTCTTTCTCAATAAAGCTATGAGTGAAGTAGTATCATCAGTACTTTCCTCTCTCAGCCTATAGTCTAATTCCTCATTCAAATCCTCCAATTATTTCAAACCAGCACAACTGGTTAGGCCATAACTTGAGTCCTGTGTCCAGTTCTGGGCCCCTCAATTTAAGCAAGATTTTGAGGTACTTGAACAAAGAAGGGCAATGAGGCTGGTGAGGGTGCTGGAGCACAGCTCTGTGAGGAGAGGCTGAGGGAGCTGGGGATGGTCAGCCTGGAGAAGACAAGGCTCAGGAGAGACCTCATTGCTCTCTACAACTACCTGAAAGGAGGTTGTAGCCAAATGGGATTGTTATCGTCTGCAAGCACCCAGTGACAGAACAAGAGGACACAGCCTCAAACTGTGCCAGGTCAGTCTTAGGTGTGATATTAGGAAGAAATTCTTCACGGAGTGATTGCCCATTGGAATGGGATGCCCAGGGAGGTGGTGGTGTCACCATCTCTGGAGGTGTTTAAAAGTAGGCTAGATGAGGCACTTATTGCCATTGTTTTGTTAATTAGAAAGGTTAGGTGATAGCTTGGACTCAGTGATCCTAATTGTCTTTTCCAACCTAGTTAATTCTGTGATTCTGTGAATCACAGAATCACAGAAACATTCAGGTTGGAAAAGATCCTCAGGATCATCAACTCCTACCATTATCCCTAGTCTACAATTTTCATCCTTAAACCATTTCCTCAAGTATCACATCCGAATATCTTCTAAACACAGCCAAGGCTGGTGGCTTCACCACCTCCCTAGACAGCACATTCCAATGCCTGACTACTCTTGTTGGGAAGAAATGTTTCCTAATGTCCAGTCTAAACCTACCCAGTCACAGCTTGAAGCCGTTCCCTGTTGTTCTATTACTAATTACCTATGAGAAGAGACCAACATCAACCTCTCTACAATGTCCTTTCAGGTAGCTCTAGAGAGCCATTAGGTCTCCCCTCAGGCCCCTCTTGAAACTAACCAGGCCCAGATCCCTAAGTCATTCCTCATTAGATTTATTTTCCAGGCCCTTCCTTGCTCTCCTCTGCACTCACTCCAGCACCTCCACATGTCTCTTGTAATGAGGTGCCCAGAACTGAATACAATACTCAGGGTGTGGCCTCACCAGAGCCTAGTACAAGGGGACAATCACCTCCCTGTCCCTGCTGGACATAGCATTTCTAATACAAGCCAGGAAATTGAGAGAAAGTTAGTGGTATATAATGAAAGTATTTTCTTTGAAGTGTTCAAATCTGTTTTCAATCTTATTCAGATGATGGTGCATTGTCAAACAGCATATAGATAGCCCTATGCTGAAAATATATGTACAAAGAAAGAGACAATATAATTTGAAAATCAGATGTAAGAAAGACAACTGGATCAAAGCAGGATTAACATTTTTATCAGACAGATAAGGTTAGCATTATAAGGCCACCAAATAGTTTTGCATTCTTCTTCTGCAGAATGTAAGATGTTATTCTTTTTTTTTTTTAATTCCAGAGCCCCTTTGGATATTGTGTAGTATTTAACAAACACATTTTACTGCCCTCTTGGAATTGAGTGAAAAAAAGAGATTAGTAGATTAAAGTCTGAGAACAGATATAAACAATCTGTCCCATATTCAGAACCTTTAGTACAATGGATGTATTTTTTAAATGAAAAGCTATCTTGCCAGTGTAGTACTGGCATCGCTGTATGAATGTGGCCAAAAGGGCCATTTGTATCTTGGGGTACATTAAGAAAAGTGTGTCCAGGAGATCAAGGGAGGTTCTCCTCCCCTTCTACTCTGCCCTGGTGAGACCCCATCTTGAGTACTGTGTTCAGGTTTGGGTTTCTCAGTTGAAGAGGGACAGGGATCTGCTGGAGGGGGCAGTGCAGGGCTACGAGAATGATTAGAGGACTGGAACACTGCCTTATGAGGAAAGGCTGAGTGACCTGGGGCTTTTAAGTCTGGAGAAGAGAAGACTGAGAGGAGATCTAAGAAATGTTTATAACTATCTGAGGGCTGGGTGTGTGGGAGGGAGAGGGGGATGACAGGCTCTTCTCACTTGCTCCCTGGGATAAGACAAGGAGGAATAGATCTAAGCTGCATCACAGGAGGTTCCATCTCCACTTCTTTACTGTAAGGGTCACAAAGCACTGGAATGGACTCCCCAAAAGCATTGTGGAGTTTACTTCTCTGGAGACTTTCAAGTTCTGTCTGGATGCATTCCTGTGTGACCTGAGCTAGATTGTCTGGTCCTGCTGTGGCAGGGTAGTTGGACTTGATGTTCTCTTTGTGCCACTTCCAACCCCTAACATCCTTTGAATGTGATGTAAAAAAAATTCTCAATTCAAGAGGAACTATTGTTAATGAAGAAGAACATGCTTTCATGCTGAGTTAAAAGTTGACCCTTCTATTACTGAGTATCACAAATGTGCTGAAATTAATTGCAACTAATACATATCTGTGATTAATACAGTCATTGAATTTGCCTTCTCTGCTAGGTCTTCTACGAGGAACTATTAATAACTCACATGTGTTGGTTTGAGCTAATTGGAAAATTTGAGTGAGAAATTAAACACTGTGTCACTTCACCCAGTTTCACTGAGAGAGAAGAAAGAAGATTGTTTTGAGAATGTTCCCAAAACATCCAGATAAGCCAGTGTGCTTGCGCAGTCAGTCGGCTCTGGGTCCGCGCAGGCTTCAGCAGCTTCTTTCCTTTGTCTCTCTGCCTTTGAACTAATTCAGAGTAAAATCACTAAAACCATTCATTCCTTCCTGCCACTAATCTTTCTGACCGATCTTCAGCTTATCTGCAGCATCATCAAGTGGTGAGACAAAGCTGGGGGAAAGGGGGAAGGTGGTAGGGGGGTTTGGTTTCCCTCTCTTGGGGATTTTGGTCTCCAGGAGGGGTGTGGTGTCTGTATTCCTTTTTTACTGTATATTTCTGTAAATATCTGTTATATCTTGTAAATATTTGCTTGTATATTTGCATTGCTGTAAATATAAAGCTTCATTTATTAACTTCCAGTGTGTTTTTCTGAGTTTTAGCCGGGGTTTTAAAAGGTGGGGGGGCAGGTCACTGCAAACCCACTACATCACATATATTTTAACACTGCTTCCTTTCCTACAAGGTTGTCTGATCTGCATATGAGCTTCTAACTAAAATCCTTACACTGTTGAAGTGGAATAAAAAGAAATTTCCTTCAAAAGGGACATGCCCACCACAGATTAAACAAATATTCAAGTTATATCCCCACAGTGAATAAGATATTTTAATATCAAAAGGTATAAAGTAAGTTTGAAACTTGAGTTGCATACACATGGAATATAACATAGGGTCTGTAATGGGCTATAGTGGGCTGAGCTAAAAAAGAGACTCGGCATCACTGCGTTTAGAGATAAATCTAGGGATGGCCAATTGCATCCTGGGCTGCATCCAAAGCAGCATGGCCAGCAGAACAAGTGAGAGGATTCTGCCACTTCACTCTGGTAAGACATCACCTGGAGTACTGATCCCACGTCTGGAGTTCTCAATAGAGGAAGGACATGGACCTGATGGAGTGGGTCCACCATGAGAGTAGTGAAACACTGAAACAGGTTGTCTGCAGAGGTGGCTGGAACCCCATCCCTGGAGATATTCAGGGTGAGGCTTGACAGGGCTCTGGGCAATCTGATCTAGTAGAGGATGTCCCTGATGACTGCAGAGGGCGTTGCACTAGATGACCTTTGGAGGTCCTTTCCAACCCAGACCATTCTGTAATTCTGTGATATGATTAAGTAGAGAGAGAAAGCTGGGTATGTCCAAGTTTACATTGTCTTTATTTTAATTAAAAGTTTTAGTGACCATTTTGGTAATGGTTTCCCCTGAATTTTGCTACCTAAACATTATAGAAGTTATCAAAAGAGGACAACAGCTGACTTTCAAAATTGTGTTGCCAGTCAGTATTGCCAATGAAGTACACTCGGCTTTGGTTATGTCCTTAAGTGGCATGCAGAAATTACACAAATGTATTAAGAGTTAAAGAACATCTTTCTGGCACAAAAATGTTTTCATATTGGATTCATTTGACCAAATGCTGTACTCAAAAATATTGTTTAAAAAAATTAGATTTTATCAATATTTAGAATTTAGAAATGCTGGAGCAGCAGATTTTGATTCTCTAGTAGAGACAGGAAGCTGAGACTTCAGGACGGAGGGGCCAGCACTGCTAGTCTACAGTTAGTCTTCCATCATACCGTGTCCCCAAGTGCCATGTCTGTCAACAACTGGACTTGATAATCTCAGAGATCTTTTTCAACCAAAACAATTCCATGATTCTCTGTTTTGTAACCTTTCCCAGCTGCAGGTCAAGGGTACTGGTGTTCTGACAGATTTCTTCTTAATGACTGTACATTACTGATCACAGACAAAGTAGATGGTCACAGAGACAGAAAAGTATAGTAGATGCTATTTACATTACATTACATCCATTACAGTAATTGGATGTATCCCCAGAGACTGAAGTGTCAATGAGTTCTACCATCAACGGGTGACCCTGCAGCTATTTTGCTGTGTTGTTACAGTATGGTCACAAGTGACATAGAAAAAGCTGAGGTTCTCAATGAGTTCTTTACCTCAGTTTTCACTGAAAAGGCCTCCAGCCATGCTCCTGAAGCCATGGAAGATAATGGCTGGAACTGGAAGGAAAAATTGCTCATTTTAAGTGAAGATCATGTTCATGACCACCTGAAAGTGTTCAAGTCCATGGGACCAAATGGGATACATCCACACATACTGAGAGAACTGATGGATGAGGTTACTAAACCCCTCTCTATCATATTCCAAAAGTCATGGCAGTCTGGTGAAGTCCCCACTGACTAGAAAAGGGGAAATATAGCTCCCATTTTCAAAAAGGGTAGGAAGAAGGAGGCAGGGAACTACAGGCCAGTCAGTCACACATCTATGCCCAGTAAGATCATGGAGCAGATCCTCCTGGAGGCACTACTGAGACAAGAGAATAGTGAAGAGAGGATTGGGTCCAATCAGCATGGCTTCACCAAGGGCAGATCCTGCCTGATAAACCTGGTGGCCTTCTACAAACAGGTCACAACATTAATAGATGAGGGGCGAGCAACTGATGTCATTTACCTAGACCTGAGCAAAAGCTTTGACAGTGTCCCGCACCACATCCTGGTCTGCAAGTTGGTGAAACATGAGTTTGATGGGTGGACCACCAGATGGATAAAGAACTGGCTTGATGGCCACATCCAAAGAGTGGCTGTCAGTGGATCCATGTCCAAGTGGAGACCAGTGACAAGTGAGTCCCTCAGGGATCAGTCCTGTGGCCAGTCTTATTCAACATCTTTGTGGGTGACATGGACAGAGGCATTAAGTGTACCCTCAGCAAGTTTGCAGATGACACCAAGCTGTGTGGTGCAGCAGACATGCTGGAGGGAAGGGATTCCATTTAGAGGGACCTGGACAGGCTGTAGAGGTGGGCACAAGTCAACCTCATGAGGTTCAACAAGGCCAAGTGCGAAGTTCAACAAGGCCAATTGCAAGGTCCTGCATCCGGGTCAAGACAACCCCAAGCAGAAATACAGGTTGGAGAGAGGCCCTGAAGAGAGGGACTTGGGGGTACTGGCGGACGGAAAGCTCAACATGAGGTGGTAGTGTGCACTTGTAGCCCAGAAAACCAACCAGATCCTGGGCTTCATCAGGAGAAGTGTGGCCAGCAGGTTGAGGGAGGTGATTCTCCCCCTCTACTCTGCTCTGATGAGACATCACCTGGAGTACTGTGTCAAGTTTTGGAGCTCCTATTACAAGAGGGATGTGGACAAGCTGGAGTATGTCCAGAAGAGGGCCCCGAGTATGGTCAGAGGGCTGGAGCACCTCTGCTATGAGGACAGACTGAAAGAGTTGGGGCTGTTCAGTCTGGAGAAGAGGAGGCTCCAAGGTGACCTTCTTGTGCCCTTCTAGTATGTAAAGGGGGCCTACAGAAAAGCTGGGGAGGGACTTCTTAGGCTATCAGGTAGTGATAGGACTAGGAGGAATGGAGCAAAGCTGGAGGTGAGTAGATTCAGACTGGTCATGAGGAGGAAGTTCTTCAGCATGAGACTGGTGAGAGCCTGGAATGGGTTGCCCAGGGGCATGGTTGGGGCCACATCGCTGGGGATGTTTAAGGCTAGGCTGGATGAGGCTCTGTCCAGCCTGATCTAGGGTAGGGTGTCCCTGCCCACAGCAGAGGGGTTGGAACTAGATGATTCTTGTGGTGCCTTCCAACCTTGACTGAGTCTATGATTCTATTATTCTAGTATTCACAGAAGAGTATTATCTAAGCTAAGATTTATGGAGATAAATGTATTGGTTTAGCTAGCTTCCCTGACCCCCAAAGCCCAATAAATAGACTTAGTTCCATTTGGAAGTAAAAAATAAACTTTAACAGTAAATAAGAGATATTTTAGGTAAAGGTAATTACAAAGGATTAGGGGAAGGGAAACGAAATATAAAATATAAGTATACAAACATTAGATGAAAATGCATGGAGTTGGATCCAGATGGTGAAGTTATTTTGATGATGGATGAACATGGGTGCAAAACAATGGTGGATGCAGATGGATCCCACCACATATTTGCTGGAAAGCACATGGTAAGAGCAGGAGCAGCAGGAAAGCAGGATGCAGCTGGCTGATGAAGGAGCAGGAGCAAGAGAAGAATCGTAAGTTCCTTTGCCCTTTATAGATATTCCAGGCAGGAAGTGGGAGGGCGCTAAACATGACACCTGGGTGGCAGGTCAGACCACTCCCAGGGAGGAGTCAGGACTACTGGGCATCATGTTCGGCCTTGCCCCGAGGAGAGGTTTAGATATAAACCACACTGCAGTATCTATGAATCCATCCTTATGTGACATTTTAAACATTATATTTTAATAGTGGTATTGTTAAGGATGTAGCTTGCTTCGGGTGTGTGCTTAAGCTCTTTTGCATTCGTAATTTAAGGCAACATGAGCTGGCATTGATGCTAAAGGGGAACACCTTGTTCTCACCTTACCCTAGGCTGATTACTTCTCTGTCTCTGTTTCTTTTATTTCTTGGGCCATGCAAAGAACCAGAGAAAGAAATCAGCTCAGAAAAAGATGAAACAATCTTAACATAGAGCAGCTTAATTCTCATGGAAATCTCAGGAGCACTTGTCTGACACAGAGTAAGTGTGTGGCAAAACAAGACACTGGTTCAGTGGCAGTGCTGGTGCCTGCTAGGTGTGCAGATCCTCCTTTCTATTTCCATCCCTTGTGACTCTATCAAAACCTTCCAAATGGGAAATGAGTGATTCAAAGCATGCAAAGGTCTTTCCATGTCTGCAAACTAGAACATAACAAAAGAATATGAACTGCTTCTAGTCACTGTAGTGTTGCACTTCTTAAAATAACATCAACAACAATAATAATAACAATAATAAAAATAGCTCTGCTGCAGAGCTATTGCAGATTTATCTCAATCCTGATTGTCCTTCAGGTAACTGAATACAGATGTGGACAATCCATGCAACATATCTGCAGTCTTTATTTTCCTGAGAGAAGGCAAAAGGAGAGTGCCATTCAGAGCTCAGCCTGGGATGTGCCATCACATCCTGTAACGTAATCATGCTACACTCTACACAAAATACTTCTGTAAACATCCCAGTTTTTATCAACAGAAGGGTGGCAGGGAAGATCAAAAAGAGCCAAAACACTAACTCTGTTGTGAAGACTTGGCACACAGAAAAGGAAAAATGTCCTGCAGTCTGTCTCTTTGCAGAATGCTTTGACAAGTACTGCTTTTTATAAAGCTTGCCTAACATACTTCTCCTAAAAATTACTCATTTGGCCTTTACATTAAAAAAGAAGTCCAAACCCAAAGCCAATTGCAAAGGTTGTATTTTAGCAGTGCCTGTTGCAATCTATTTTTGTTTATTTCTGTAGTATTAAGTGTAGAGCTAAAGCTGTATCTGTATCCCAGACCATCTTTGATATGCCTTTTTCTTTCTTCCATAAATTAATTTATTTTTTTAAATTGCTACATGTAAAAATACTAGTTTCAATTTTAGTCACAGAACGATTTGGATGCCTAGCAGCTCATGGAACCCCTTCCTGTGCAGCAGATAAACAAATGTAATCATCTATACATTTCTGCTAACTTGCTTATTTCCATTGAAATAACTTCCCAGATTCCTGTCTTCAAAGCTTAAGAAGACATTTTCCTCTCTTTATTGTCTTCAGGCTGTTACTGGGTAGGTTTAGCCTGGACATTAGGAAGAATTTTTTTTCATGGAAAGAGTGGTCAGGCATTGGAATGAGCTGCCCAGGGAGGTGGTTGAGTCACCAACCCCAGATGTTTTTAAAGGTTATTTGGATGTGGTGCTTGGGGATATGGTTTAGGGTGAAGCTTGTAGAGTAGGGATATAGGTTGTACTTGGTGATCCGGAGAGTGTTTTCCAACCTATATGTTCCTGTGATTCTGTGATTCTTTACTCAACTACAGGGAAGTTTCTGTATGCCAGCATTTTACTTTCCTTCCTTCCTTCCTTGCTTCTCTTACCATGTGCTACTTTTATTTAAACTACCTCAAAAAAAAAAAAAAGAGGGGCCAAAAGACAAACAGTAAGGATACTGAAAAATAAAGTAACAAAACAATAAATGAAATTAATTACTGCTATTAATCTGTTGGATTTGGTATCACTGCATGAAAAAATGTATATCTGCCTCTGCTTGTTTTCTCTCAGCCAGATTCTGTCATGCAAATTTGGTGGAGGATTTATTTTCTTGTTCACACAAACTCATTGAGATTAGTATAATCATCACTGCAGCAAATATTTCTCAGGTTCAAAATGGTGCTAGAACCTAGCCTGGGAAGATTTTCATAAATCACAACCCTGAGTGGTTTTGTAGCTTATTTACCCCTAAACTGGAATGTATTAGATGGGGCATTTGCTTCCCAAATTGCAGATCACTTTCAAGCAACTGCCTACCTTTTACCAGCAACTTGCCATTTTGTTCTCTAGTCTACAATTCTGATATGCAGAGACATTTTAATTGCTCTGCATTCCTGAGTAATCATTTTATGATGGGTTTATTGCCACCTCTCCCTTATCGGGGCATGGCACTGTTACAGACCTTAGTGATAAATTACCCTTTAGAGAGGGAGAAGACAGTGCCACTTTAACAAGTGCAATAAAGCACTTTTTATACTGGGAGAGTTCAGTGCATTACCTATTCATCATATACCCTCAGTGATTTTACACAGATTTTACACTGTTGATTAACTCATTAGTGGGGTTAATTGGATACATTAACTGGCAGAATTACAGCTTGACTATGAACCAGAGGCTGCAGCATTATAAATGACAGACAAACTATAGGCATGCATGGCCAGCCTGAAGGAAGTGCTTCTCTTTGATTGACTTCCATTAGGTTTTAATTCTTCCCTTTCCACTTCAATAATTGATTCTGCCTGAATATTTACTACAACACAGAATGAATAAGAGGATAGATTACAAAAAGATGCATTTTCATGTCTGCCTGTCCCAATGTTAAAAATATTCAGAAGGCATAACTAGAGCAGTGAGATGATTGTAGTTAGGCCTCACAATGACAGTGTGTAAGCAGTCAAATCCTATCTGCCATCACACATCCTGTTGCAAGAACAGAGCCAAAAGTTGCACATTTGAGCCCAGGTCCTATTCCTTGTGCATAGCCACAGATGAATTACTGTGACATAAAGACACAGGAAACATTTGTTTTCTGTGGGAAGCAGAACAAAGCCCCTGAGCAGCTATCTGCTTAGCCTAAATTTTGCACAGCTTTCTGCAACTGCTGAGATGCTTCTGCTGAAGGAGTCTTAGCTGTTGCATCTCACAGGTGCACAAAGAATTCCCCCATTATTTTGTATGTGGATTATTTTCTTATCATATCAGAATAATATGATTATGAATCATGTTGGTTAATAATTACAGAAGTTTAAAATTTAGTGATTTATTGTAAGTAGGAGATTCGGGAGCTTGGTAGATACATCCATGTTTTCACACTGGTTTTAACATGTTCAGGTATTTGTCTGCTAAGTATCCAAACTTCTTTCAGAAGGCCAAAACTCATTGCTCTCACCCTCTAACAGTACTGTATGTCAATGGGTAGCAGCCTGGGTCAGATGCAGCATACTAAAACACATTTGACGACTCCCTTTATCTCCTGCTAGAAGGTCTCCCTGCATTTGAACATTCTTCATAGCTTTATTGGTTACGTTGTCAACAGAAACAGTTGTTTCACAAGTTCTGGACCTCTCTCCTTGTGCATTCACTATGGGCATCATTTAGTTCCATAAAGCTTATTTATTAGGGATAACAGATACAGATATGAACAAGTGCATGTCCATGTGCCCAAGAGAATGTTTGCACATGTAAATACAAGAGGGAATAATGCCTAAATCTGTTGAGCACAGAGCTGAAAATGTGGAGCGGGACCTGAGGCAAACTCATTTGACTATACAAGCAGGGATTACTTTTTAATAGCTCTCTGTGCCTTTTTAGGCCAAAGCTCTTGGTTGTATTTTGTTGCAGGATTTTGTGGTGGGTTTGTTTGTTTGTTTGTGTTGGGTTATTTTGTTTGGTTGGTTTTGGGGGGTTTTCTGGGGTTCTGTTTTGTTTTGTTTTTTATTTTCCATGTATGCCTGTATGTCAGACTAAGATTGCTGATTGTTCTACTAGGATGGAAGAAAGAATATTTCAGATACCAAGTTTGAGCTAATCAGTATGCACAGTTCAGTTTGTGACCTTCATTTTCACTTTGGATTGCCCATGTGGAAGACAATATGTGCTCTGTTTTTTTAAATGAATAGGTCTGATTTCCATCATTGTACAGGATCTTAAATTTTCTCATTTTAGTAATACAGCCTTTAGGAATACAGTAATTTTTTTACTTAGCTTCTGTTTAGGGCCTCTTTCATTTGTCTCTTAATTTCTCTGTTAAATATGGTTAGCTTTGGACTGCCCCTAGTTTCTGTCTTTTTTTGTGTTTCTTCTGGATAGAAAGCATTTAGTCATGAGTAGCAACTACATCAAAGCACTCTATAATATTTTCTCTAAGCTGCATATAAACCACTGCTTTCCAAATTATGTTGTTATCTTCAACAGAGTAGCTGTTATCAGTTTGAAAATTGAGGGTGAAATCTGTGGGTTGCAAAAGCTGTGCCGACATCCATGTGAAGAAAAGTAGTTTTGTTGTTGATTTTGTTCCAGTAGCTCAAATTTTAGAAGCTGGATCATCATTTTATACTCAGAGACAACTATATATATTTTTTTTTTCCTAAAATAAGGTCCTTAATAAAGACAATCCCAGACTTCACACATAAACAAGTTATTAATTCAGCCCTGAAAGTACATCAGTATAAAAGCAAATCATCAGCAAGACATTTTTCTCCCTATTAGGAAGTTTCTTATCTTAAAAATGAACATGGATTTCCCAGAGACATGTGAGATGTGTATTTCCTCATATAGCTCTAAGAACACTGTTTTTACTGTCAGTATTTTTTTTCCTTTTGGTTTCATGGTTTATCCCTTTGGGAAGAAGATTATTGTCCCATAAACTAGCAAGCAGTTACTACCATCTCTTCATTATTAGAAATGGTGAGGCAGCACAGACTATGCTGTCACACAAACATCAGTACCCAGACTCATGTCAAGCAGCACTGGTTTGCAAATAGCCCCACTCATGTGAAAGGACATGCCATTTGATCTTGGTCCAGCATTTGCAAACTCTTCCTCTAAAAGTCACTGTAGGCATCAAAGACAGAAGTACCATGGTGGGATTGCAGAAGCAGACTTCTGGCTCCCTTCTGCCACAGTCACAGGAATGTGCATTATTGTAAATGCATGAGAAGTGTCCTTTGAGTCAACAAGACTGTTCATGCACCCAGAGCTACACACTTGTGCAAGCACCTAGGTTGTTTGCACAAGCATTATGCATGCTGCTGTTGTTCCAGAGAGGTCCCAGGTGCTTTTAGCACAAAGAAGATACAATCTCAGTGAGGCTACTGTGAGCGAACTGATGAGCCCGGCCACCGTCTGAACTGAGCACATCAGGGCACAAGCATGGCACAGCAGGTCTAAGCTCTGCCCTTCTCTTACAGAATTTTCACACTCACTGCCTTGTTTACTTAACAATCTTGAACCTCCTAAGCAACCAAAAGGGAAAGCACAAACAAAAGAGCTGTTTGGCCTGGTTTCTGGTCTATTATAGGATTCTTTTCCTAAAACAGGTTTTTCATTAATTAATGTTCTTATGCTAGCAAAGTTCAACATCACCAGGTAGGCAAGAGGCTGAGCACCAGGCCTGAAAGATCTATGGCTACAGTAGCTTAATCAGGTAATTTGCTTCTCCAGTTTGTTCCTAAGTTCCATGACTGGTTGGTTCTCTTCCCAGATCTCTTTTGAAATGAACTGAGTAGTTATCTTCAAGACACATACAGATGCAATTCTGCACCTAGTTTAGTAACTGAAAGGCCTCTGGTGGAATATAACACAATACTTGCACCATTTTACATATCTGAAAACTGTTTAACAAACCTGCCTTATTGTTATATAGGACCTGGAGAAGACCTAAGAAAGACATATATCATGCACAATATTTTTATTTATTTTAAAATTTTATTAATTAAAATTATTGTTGTTTTTTATTGTTGTTATTATTGTTCTTCATGTATTATTGTTGTATTAGTGACATTACAGTGTAGCTTCATGAAAACTGCCTATTGAGGCTAGTCAAGACTCATGGTGAAGATGGCTCTAAGAATATAATAGGCCAGATAATCCAAGTCTAACACTTGAAACCATCACTTGGCTTTGTTTAGTTCACTCCTATGGACAGACAGCTCTAGGTGAATAACTTTGAACTAGGTGGATAGCCTTGGGAACAGGGACACACCACTGCTTAGATCCCTTTAGTAATCATCTGGCTTAATGTAACTCCTTTCAAAGAACCTTGCCTGAGACTCTGCTGTAACCACTTGCAGGCTGTTTTGAATAATTATTTTGGGGTTAAAATGTTCATGATCTAGCTATATGAACAATTTATATTCAAGATAAGAGCCTTGTTGTGGTGGTTTGGCAGTTGTCTGCTCCCCCACACTTTGAAATAACCCCGGCTACAACTCAGTGGTCTGGAATTTAATAAATTAAGTTTTATATTTACAGCTTAAGTTCAGATGTAATGGACAATTTCAATTTACCATCCTCAGTTTCTACAGATGCTATGCCAAAAGCCCATTTATGACCCTTAGGATCTTTGAAACTACCTTGTCTCAAAAAGTCAATTCCCAGAATGCAAGGTGCATCAGGACCAGCTGTATGCTATACAACAGTATCAACTAAAGCCCTGTATTACCAAACTTTTGAACTGCCAGGCCACCTACTGAATATATTACACTAGATTAAGTTTTCTCCAATATCTCTTTCCTCCTTTTGGCTAGAGGAAGGGCACCCCTAATGCTGAACATGGCATGTAGGGTGTACACAATGGTTGGTATTGTTGTGAGAGGAATTACAATTATTAGAATAATTGCAATTGCTCTGAGGAGCTGAAGAAGTGACAGCTACTTTCCTGGCATTGCTGTCACTCTGCAGTTCCCTGACTCTCTTTGAAAGAACTAAAGTAGGTTTGTTCATGTTCTCACCAAATTGGTCACGCAGGATTATGCAGAGTGACGCATGTGTTTGCTGATGGTGGAATTTGTCTCCTGGGCTGGAATTGCCTTGCAGGAGGTGTGCATCTGTTCCTGATAGCAGAAACATGCACTCAGTCAGATGATGAAGGAATGGTATCCTGTGCCAGATTGGAGATGGAGGTTTTCAGTTCCTCCTTCAGTTCTTTCATGCTGCCCTCTACCTTTGTAGTCATATCTTTTAGCCCTGTAGTCATGGTTTGCATGGCAGAGACTAGGGTAGAATGTGACAAGCTGTCCTCTATCTGCTTCAGTTGGTCAGTGAACTCATCAACAGTAAGACTTCCATTACCACCCTTTGATAGGAACTTGCTAGCCAAGATGTTAGCATAGGATGAAGGAGCAAGTTTAATAAGCTTCTTAGTGAGACCTGTCCCAAGAGGAATGTTATCAGGCTCATGTATGACATGATCTCCATAAAGCACTTCCTTCATAGCAAAGTCCTTCAGAAGTTTAATTCACTTCTCAACTGTGTTCCACTTGCTAGCTACCCATGGCAAGTCATCTCAGGAGGTGTGTCTCATACTCACAGACAGCAGAATACCTGTCCACAAGCTAACCACACCAAATTCATTGCCAGCTGTTTGTCCACTCCAGTCTCCTTTGCACATGTGCCTAGCTGCTTTGCAGACTTGTCTCCTACCTGTAGGGCATTTGTACCAATAGTACAGCATTTCACCAGCCAGCTTAGGACTGGCTCTCCTGATTCCCTTGAATATTCTTTTCTAAATTCTCCAACCTCTCTAAGAGGATCATTAGCGCCCTGGATGTCATCCTTCTCCTCTTCTTGCTGGTCTGTTTGTGCCTGGCGAAAAAAACTCTCCTATAACAGCATTCCTAATCTCCAGAGAGCCATCTTCCGTCCTGGTAGCTAATTTTACATTGTCCTCATATTTAGCTCTCAGTAAACCACTCAAATGTTTAAAACTAAGTTTCTGCTCTTGTTCCTCCTCCTGAACATCAGAGGTACCTGACCATAGGTCTTCCTTTGCCCCATGTTTTGACACAAGTTTAGATTTCAACTTTGTAAGGGCCAGTTTAACAGAAGATGGAATTTGTAACAGATCTGTATTTTGGGGAGCTTGAGCTGCTGGCACCTTAGAATTGGAATCGTCTTTTGGACTGAAATTGGAAATTGCTGCCTTATCAGCTGTTTGCACTTCTTTGAAATAAACATTTGCAGCATTATCATCTTTGTTTTCAGTACATTGCCCGGGTGTACAGCCGGACTCCAACTCTGTTTGGACTGTGGCATTCTTATTTTTCCTTTTCCTGGCATGATCTTTTTTTTTTTTTTTTAAGTGGTAGCAGACGCTTTCAGGCTCAGAGCAGAAATTAAGAATAAATACATAACTAATAAGGAAATGATGATACACATAAAATATATCACCGTGGTCTTTGAATAGAAGTTTTGGCAAGGCTCAGGAACACTGCTCTTTGGAAGAATCAAGTGTGCCAATGCTGTAGATTAGCTCATTTGATTAATAGTATTTTCTGGCTTATTAAAAGCATCAAAAATAGCATTGGAAGGTATCTCAGTAATATCTAAGCCAACATAGGAAATAATATATTTGCCAAAGTTCCAAAATATTCTTTCAATCTTCCTCCAAGCCAAATCCCAGACAAAAATACCAATTTTGGCCACAAGCCANACAATATACAAGCAGATATTTACAACGTATAACAGATATTTACAGATATATACAATAAAAAGTAATACAGAAAAACCACACCCCTCCCAGAAATCAAAACCCCTAAGAGGGGTTTCTAATCACCCCTACCACCTTTCCCCCTTCCCCAATCTTATCTCAGCATCTGTTTCATGCAGCAGATAGGCAGAGGCAGATCGACCAGGGAGATTAGCAGCAGGAAAGAAGTTAGTGGAATTATTCAGATTCAGCTACAAAAGGCAGGGAGAAAGGGCCATGCAAGAGCCACAGCCCAAAGTGGTCTGAAACCATCTGATTTATCTATGTTTGGGTTAGAACTCTTATAACAATTTCTTTTTCTTTCTCAATAAATCTATGAGTGAAGTAGCACCATCTGTTTTCCTCTCTCAGCCTATAGTCTAATTTCTCATTCAAATTCTCCAATAAATTCTAACCAGCACACTTGTGAAGAAAAGGCCTCGAATGAAACATCTGCAATAAAAGTATGCTCCAGGGTTTGGATAAAAAAGCCCTTAAAATCCATGTTTGTTGTCATCAGGCTGATTTATATTTTGAAGGTTCCAGCAAAATACTTTCAATTCTTTTTGCCAATGGACTCGGAAATATTAAACTTCTGTTCTTCAGTGGCTTCCCCTTTGTTTAGGGAAATAGTTTTGTGATTTTACCATGAACATTGTTGCTAGGAGGAAACAAACTTTCACTGAAAGGCTCCACACATAAGTGGATGAATAGTTACATCAAGTAAAATGCTGGGAGTCAGCAGAGAAATCTGCAGATGAGAGTGGGGAAAAAAAGAACTGATTGACTGAGACAAGCTGTGTGTTTAGGGACAAAACGCTGAAAGTTTTAGTGAGAATTATGAAAAGGCAAGCTGGACTAGAGCAACCAACTAGATTAACAGTACCATCAAAACATCCCTCAGACATATGCTAAAACCTAGGAGAGAAAAGTGGGATCTTTTAGATCACAGAATGTTAAGGGTTGGAAGGCACCTCTGGAGATAACCGAGTCAAATCCCCCTGCTGGAGCAGGACCATAGAATCTAGCACAGGTCACACAGGAATGCATCCAGACAGGGCTGGAAAGTCTCCAGAGAAGGAGACTCCACAATCTCTCTGGGCAGCCTGTGCCAGTGCTCTGACACCCTTACAGGAAATAAGGTCTTTCTCATGTTCAGGTGGAACTTCCTGTGATGCAGTTTCCATTCATTGCCCCTTATTGTATACCAGGGCATGAGTGAGCAGAAGCTGTCCCTGTCCCTTCTTTCCTGACCCCCCCTGCCTTCACATATTTATAGGCATTGATCAGATCCCCTCTCAGCCTTCTCTCCAGACTAAGCAGCCCCAGGCTCTCAGCCTTTCCTCATCAGGCAGTGCTGCAGTCCCTTCATCATCCTTGTAGCCATCCATTGGACTCTCTCCAGTAGATCCCTGTCCCTCTTCAATCAGAGAGCCCAGAACTGGATGCAGTATTCTAGGTAGGGCCTCACTAGGGCAGAGTAGAGGCAGAAGAGAATCTCCCTTGATCTGCTGGACACACTCTTCTTAATGAACCCCAGGATACCAATGAGAAATTAAATTGAAATTAAAGACAGTGCAGGTAAGAATGAACCTGTACACCAGACCTAAAGTTTTCTCCTCAGTCTTCTGAAATGACATGGGGTAGTGGAGACGATTCAAGCTGGCTCAGAATTGGATAGCACTGCTAAAACTGAGATACTGCTACCTTACTTAAATAGCCATTATTTATGAAGAGAGAATTACCAGACACCTATTGGTCAGTTATTTTCTCAAAACTTTTTAAGGCTGGAGAAGAGATTCTGAGGGGAAAAATAAGAAAGATTTAACTAGATTACTTTTTTTAAATTAAAGGTAGACTTATACTAATCTGACAACTTTCTTTGACATGAGAGATGATCTACTGGGAAAGGGAAGCACAGTACAAGTTAGCATCAGTGTATGGATGCGGTTAAGGCTGATGATAAAGTCAAAGTAATATTTAAAGATATTCTTAGTCTTGGTTTCCAGATAGTTAATTATTCTGTTCTAGAAGACATAAATTATATTTTGTTGGTAGAAAAACAGTAGGAATGGAGAATTTGTTCAGTCTTCATAAGGTGTCCAGTCTTTTGTTGTTATTGCTGCCTCTCTACAGATTTTGCTCTCTAGCTACTCTATGATTCATATTTCATAATGCAATTTTGGCCACTTTCCTTCCCTCTGAATTGATGTATCTTTCCATTGCTATTAGCTACCATGTTATTAAAATTCGAAACATTATATTTCTTCTCTTTCCTGCTCATGCCTGCTGTTTTTTTAATTTTTTTTCCCTAAAGCTCAAACCTTATAAACATCCTGGCTTTAATTTCTCCTATTTTTCTGTAGTCTTACAGTGTGACTTCAAGTTTTACAACAGAAGAAAAAAAATAAATAAAAGGCCTTCTGCCATCTGCAATTTAATATATTGGAAAAACTTATTTTCTAGACTTCCTGCTTTCCCTCCTCCAGTATCCTAGTTTTTACACCTCACGAACATAACCCAAAACCACACAAAAATACTCTGCTACTTTGTTTCTAGATCATGATGCAGACACTTTTAGTTAGTCTCCCAATTGCACTCTCATGTTTTGATACTGTAGAAGACCCTTGATATTTTGACCACTATATGGTATTTTCAAATCCCTCCACAGACAGATTTTGGAAGCTATTTTAAGAAATTACTACAGTGCAAGTGATGAATGTGAACCAGGATTACAAATTAGATGACAAAGTAGGGGTTGGTTGGGTTTTTTTGAAAAAAAAAAGGATGTTTTCTATAAGCCTTGGTCCTCACAGAAGTATATAACAGCGATGGAGAGATGAGACTCTACTTGATGCAAGTAAGGTGTCTGTTTATTGAGTGCAAAGCACTAACTTATATATTCTAAAATCCGAAGCTTTTTACATTGTGTCAAATACTAATTGGTTGGTACAGCTGTGTATATCAAGCTATTGGCTAGTAACACCTTATCAAGATGCAAACGTGTATTCAAGCAAAGTTTACATTCTTTTTACTTGGTTCCCAGACAGTATCTATCTCTAATACAAAAACATCTGCCAAGGTTCTGCTCTTACGTCTTGTCATTCCTTCACACTTATCTTTCTGTTTTCTACACGTACTTTTCCACCAGCTCAGTGGCACCCTGTACCCATGGTTTTCGTCCCATTAAACTCAAAAAATCCTTGCACCAGTCTCTCAATAATCTGAGCAAAGGCTAACAAAGGAATTCTGTGGGAGAATTTCTAGCTGAACAGGGTGGACATGAGCTGTTGGAACTGAGCAACCAAACATTTGATAGTTTGTATAGTATTTGATACTGTGTAACTTTGACTGCCCTTGAATTATTTCTGTTCTGGTGAGAAAGGAGGCATTTGAGCTTGGGAAAGTTCCTCCCTAAAGTAGAGGAGAGATACAGAGGGAATCACAATGTGAGGGAAGCTAAGCTTTTTTATCAGACAATGGGCACTTGTTAGAATATGCCAGATGTTATATACTAACCAATCACATTGCTTGCTCTGTAACCACCCCGTCTTGGGAATGTAAGTTTAACGAACTTGTATTAAGTAGTAGTAGCTGCTGTTGTAGTAGTTGTAGCAGTTGTAGGATAATAAAGGAGAATGATGATATAACCACATTGGTAAACAGTCTCGTTGCTCCAGGTGTTCTCACCGTCAGCTATTTGCAATCGAACTTTAACAGCTACCTGCAGAATTCCTTCATGTATAGGTTCCTCTTTAGGTTACTTTGAGAAAATATTCATGGTCTGATTATTTTAAAATACCAATCCTTCCTCCTATGTGCAGGGTTTGATTGGAGGGTTGTGTGTCTTTC
>VWZI01003591.1:8397-19781 GCA_013396835.1 Psilopogon haemacephalus | reverse complement strand
TTTGCACAAGTGCAGCCACACTCCTTGAATTCAGTTTGCACAAGTGCAGCCACAGTCCTTGAATTCAGTTTGCACAAGTGCAGCCACAGTCCTTGAATTCACTTTGCACAAGTAAGTTCTTGTCAGTTTTATCTTAATTTGTGTAACTGAATTGCAAACATTAGGTCCAAAGAGTGCACTTATGTTTAATGCAGGAGAAAAGGAGAAACTCTTTTTATAAGGTACAGAAAGCCTCTAACGTTGTGTATTTACAGCCTTGGTAAAGATCATAGAATTAGTCAGGGTTGGAAGGGACCACAAGGATCAGCCAGTTTCAGCCCCCCTGCAAAGCAGGCAAAGCACAGAATTATTCTCATGATTTAACAAACCCTGGGAAACCAATCCAGAGCCCACTGGAAGAAAGGAAGATGTGGATATAAAGTCACAGAATCATAGAATCAGTCGGGGTTGGAAGGGACCACAAGGATCAGCCAGTTCCAATCCCCCTGCCATGCCCAGGGACACCCTACCCTAGAGCAGGCTGCTCACAGCCTCTGCCAACCTGGCTGCAAACACCTCCAGGGATGAGGCTTCCACCACCTCCCTGGGCAGCCCATTCCAGCCTCTCACCACTCTCATGCTCAACTACTTCCTCCTCACCTCCAGTCTGAATCTCCCCACCTCCAGCTTTGCTCCATGCACCTCCAGCTTTGCTCCTCTCTTTTTGTGAAGTACAGTAGCTTATTTGATTTTTCACATCCCATAGTGAAATTTTGTTAGTAGTCTGTGTAAATTATCTTTACCAGTTTGCTTCCTGACCTGTATTGCCAGTTAGTAGGTGGTACAGGTTGTGTCCAGCAGTTTTGCCTTCTGATATGACCAAGCTGAATTTTTCAAGTCGTGGTTTGTATTGTACCCACTAAGTTTAACAGCCCTTTGTGATAAGCATTGGGAATTTTTGAAGATAAGGGTGTTTCTTAATTTTTGTTTCTTTTTTTTTTTTTTAGTAGTTATCCATATGTGAAATCCATTGCATAGGTCTACCTGAGCTCCAAGTACTTCTATTTCCTTTAGTCTTTAACAACTGGGCAGACCATTTTATGCCTTCAGCTGCAGGCACTCAGAAAATTACTATTTATCTCTGTTATTGCAGCCCACTGTATAAAAAAAAAACCAAAACAAACAAAAGAAAGAAACAACAAACAAACCCCAAAAACAAAACCCCACACCCTCCAAAAAAACCAAACAAACAAACAAACAAAACCTCTGCTATGAGCACAGCCTGAAAGAGTTGGGGCTGTGCAGGCTGGAGAAGAGGAGGCTCCCAGGTGACCTTCTGGTGGCCTTCCAGGATCTGAAGTGGCCTAGGGGAAAAGCTGGGGAGGGACTTTTTAGGCTCTTAGGTAGTGACAGGACTAGGGGGAATGGAGCAAAGCTGGAGGTGAGAAAATCCATCCTGGATGTGAGGAGGAAGTTGCTGAGCATGAGAGTGGTGAGAGGCTGGAATGGGTTGCCTCTGCAGGGAGGTGTTTGGGGCCACATTGCTGGAGGTGTTTTTGGCCAGGCTGGCAGAGGCTGTGGGCAGCCTGCTCTAGGGTAGGGTGTCCCTGGGCATGGCAGGGGGGTTGGAACCGCCTGATCCTTGTGGTCCTTTCCAATCCTGACTGATTCTATGATTCTATTTAGAGATGCAAATAAAAATCTTTATGCAGTAGGTAAATTTATCTTCCTTAGAGCCTGAAGGAATTATTCTGTCTGTGGGGGGCTGTTGGGCATTTATGAGTTAGCCACAGGAGTATGTGATGTAGAAGCAGTAAAAAAAAAAGGAATGTAAAGCTCAGCATTATGTACTGAAGGTTGTTGACTTGGAAGGCCTGATGGAGGCTCAAGTCTGTATGTGTCAATAGATTTGCTCGTGTAAATAATTGTATTTCCATAACTCTTCCACCAACAAACACAAGACAAAAGCCACCCAAACAAACTAACACCACCAAAAGAAGCAAACCCTCTTGTTTGCCTCTTGTTTGCCTCTTGTTTGCCTCTTGTTTGCCTCTTGTTTGCCTCTTGTTTGCCTCTTGTTTGCCTCTTGTTTGCCTCTTGTTTGCCTCTTGTTTGCCTCTTGTTTGCCTCTTGTTTGCCTCTTGTTTGCCTCTTGTTTGCCTCTTGGATTCTCATCCAGTGTAACTAGTATAATCACACACAGATAACAGCCTGAGTCTACTACTTGGGTATCTGCAAGTAATGAATCACAGAATTTCTTAGACTGGGAAAGACCTTCAAGATCATTGAGTCCAATCATTACCTTCACACTGACAAGTCCTCGACTAAACCAAATCCCTCAGCACAATCTCTAATCACTGTGAATCGCTGTGGTTGGAAAGGACCACCAGGAGCATCCAGTCCAAACGAGCAGAGATGTTCTGACTTTTTGGCAGGACCTCCTCTAATAATGCTCTCAAGACAGGCATGTGAAATTTGGGGAGGAGGAAATGTGATCAGAGATAAATGCAGGTTTTCTGGTCCTTTACACCTACAGTGCTTCAGGTTATGCCTTTCAAGATAAACCCTGAGGATTTTCCCTCCCTGGTTTTACATCATTAGAAAGAGGTGCAAATGGTTGTAGGTGATTCAGCCACTGAGGGAGCTGGGGATGGTTAGTGTGAGGAGGAGGAAGCTGAGGGCAGAGCTCATTGCTGTCTACAGCTACCTGAAGGGACACTGTGGAGAAGCTACTGTTGGTCTCCTCTCACTTGTAGTTGGAGACAGAACAAGGGGGAATGGCCTCAAGCTGAGGCTGGGGAGGTTTAGATTGGACATTAGGAGAAAGTTTTTCCCGGAGAGAGTTGTCAGGGACTGGACTCAGCTGCCCAGGGAGGTGGTGGAGTCCCCCAGCCTGGATGTGTTTCAGAGTGGTTTGGATGTGATGTTTGGGGCTATGGTTGTAGGTGAATCTTGTAGAGTAGGGTTCTAGGCTGGACTTGGTGATGCTGAGGGGCTTTGCCAGCCTGCTGTTCCTGTACTTCTCTGTCTGGGGTTCTGGGGTTTTACTGTTGGGGGTTATTTTTTGGGGGTTGTGCTTCGATTTCTTAGGATGGAAAGCTCTTTCAAAATCAGTAGCGGTGGATGAGATCTTTTGGCAGAGGAAATGGATGAATTCACAGGATAAGGTTCCATTGGAGTTGATTCTCTGCTGCCAGCAAGGACAGTTTCTGCTTGTCTCTGTCCTCACCTCCCTACTTCTCCTGCTCCTTGTGCCAGTTCTGTCACTTTTCACAGAATCACAGAATTAGCCAAGTTGGAAAATACCCTTAGGATCATCAAATCCAACCTATCACCTAACCCTTCCAATTCATTAACCCATGGCACTAAGCACCTCCTGCAGCCTCCTCTTAAACACCTCCAGGGATGGGGACTCCACAACCTCCCTGGGCAGCCCATTCCTGTTGCTGTGTACAAATTCTTCCTAACATCCAGCCTGAACCTCCCCTGGCACAGCTTGAGGCTGTGTCCTCTTCTTCTGTCCCTGGGTGTCTGGCAGCAGAGCCCAACCCTACCTGGCTACAACCTCCCTTCAGGTAGCTGCAGAGAGCAATGAGTTCTGCCCTGAGCCTCCTCTTCTGCAGGCTGCACACCCCCAGCTCCCTCAGCCTCTCCTCTTAGGGCTGTGGTCCAGGCCCCTCCCCACCCTTGCTGCCCTTCTCTCAACACCTTCCAGCACCTCAACATCTCTCCTGAATGGAGGGACCCAGAACTGGACACAGCACTCAAGGTGTGTGCGGAGCAGTGCTGAGCACAGGGGCAGAATAACCTCCCTGCTCCTGCTGCCCACACTGCTCCTGCTCCAGCCCAGGATGCCATTGGCTCTGCTGCCCACCTGGGCACACTGCTGCCTCATCTTCAGCTCCTATCTGCCAGCACCCCCAGGTCCCTCTCTGCCTGGCTGCTCTCAGCCACTCCGTCCCCAGCCTGTAGCACTGCCTGGGCTTGTTGTGGCCAGAGCACAGAACCTGGCACTTGGACTTGTTCAAACTCCTGGCTTTGGATTGTTCCAAATGATTGTGAGCTGTTTTTGCAAACCACTTTCAGCAAAACCAAAATTATTTTGTTAACTTTCTACAGTCTGGAGTTACAGTGACTCTCAAAAGAGATTTGACAGGCTTCAAAGCCGTCAGAGAAGCTATTTGCTGTACAGCCTCAAAGTGGAGAGGGTAAGGAAGCAGGCAAGAGAAAGAGTTTTGAGACTGCAGTCTTTGGCAGCAGCAAACTAGCCCAGATTAACAACCCAGGCACTGCCAGTCAGCCTCCCTTCTGCTCCTTGTCATAAATTGATGAACTATGGCATCTCTGTTTGGAAGGATGCAAAAGTAGGGCACACTTGAAAGCCGACTCAGCTTTGTTCTCTGCTAGCAACTGGGGAGCTATGCACAAAGATGAGTTATGTGATTCCTCTGAATAAATTACTGAAACCTCCTGCAAATAAGAAGTAATGTGACTGATGCAGTGTAAAGAAACCACAGTGCCCTGCCAATTCTGAGCCACTGCTTCAGTCTGCAAATTCTGCCTTCCAACTCTGCTACTTGGGGGAGAACATCCATGGCACAGCAATGTGCCCTGGGGGACAAGAGGGCCAAGAAGATCCTGGGGTGGATTAGGCAGAGTGTGTCCAGCAGGTCAAGGGAGGTTCTCCTTCCCTTCTACTTTGCCCTGCTTTGACCCCATCTTGAGCACTGCCTTCAGTTTTGGCCTCTTTAGTTTCAGAGGGACAGGGATCTGCTGGAGAGGGTCCAGGGGAGGGCTGTGAGGATGCTGAGGGGACTGCAGCACTGCCTGGGGAGGAGAGGCTGAGGGACCTGGGGCTGCTTAGGCTGCAGAAGAGAAGACTGAGAGGGGATTGAATCAATGTTTATAACTATCTGAGGGCTGGGGGTCAGGACCCGGGGGGGACAGGCTCTGCTCACTGCTCCCTGGGATAGGCCAAGGAGCAATGGATGGAAGCTGCAGCACAGGAGGTTGCAGCTCAACACAAGAGGCAACTTCTTGCCTGTGTGGCTCCCAGAGCAGTGGCACAGGCTGCCCAGAGAGGTTGTGGAGTCTCCTTGTGTGGAGCCTTTGCAGGCCTGTCTGGATGTGTTAGATTGTGTGGTCCTGCTGTGGCAGGGGGGTTGGACTCAGATGGGGCACTTTGTGCCATGGTCTAGTTGATTGGATTCTGTGTGATCTGAGCTAGATTGTCTGGTCCTGCTCTGGCAGGGGCACTGATATCAGAGATCTCCGTGGATCTCTTTCAACCCCTGACATCCTGTGATTCTGTGATATTTGTAATAAATTGTAAATATCTGCTTGTATATTGTGCTAAGCTGTGAATATGAAGCTTCATTCCTTAACTGTGAACTATAGAAGAGCTCAGAAGAAATGTGGTTGTTCACTGTGTGTGGTCCATAAGTGACTGTAATTAGAGATAGATGAAGGGGGAATGGCCTCAAGCTGAGGCTGGGGAGGTTTAGACTGGACATTAGGAAAAAGTTTTTTTCCTGGAGAGAGTGGTCAGGGACTGGACTGAGCTGCCCAGGGAGGTGGTGGAGTCACCCAGCCTGGATGTGTTTCAGGGTGGTTTGGATGTGAATCTTAGGGAGATGGTTTCAGGTGAATGTTGTAGAGTAGGGTTCTAGGCTGGACTTGGTGATGCTGAGGGGCTTTGCCAACCTGCATGTTTCTCTGATTCTGTAAAGTGCAGAGTTCATCAATCACACAGTTTTGTGGTTTTCATTTCNTTTTCCCTTTTTTCCCGGCCAATTTATTTTCTATTTTTTTTTAAAAAAAAAAAAAAAAAAAAAAAGGTCAGAAGATCCTGATCCCTTTCTCTCTCTCCAGCATTCCTGTGAGTAATATAGTGACAGAGCTGCTCAAGTTAATTCGTTAGGAACAATAATTAACTTTATTAAAAAAAAAAAAGATCACTTTGCTGTCACCCACGAGGCCTTGGATGACCTGTTCTAGTGGGAGGTGTCCCTGTCTGTGCCACAGGGGGGTTGGAACTGGATGAGCTTTGATTTCCCTTCCAACCTAAACCATTCTGTGATTCCATGATTCTATGTGTTCAAGGCCAGGCTGGATGAGGTCTTGAGCATCCTGTTCTAGTGGGAGGTGTCCCTGCCTATGGCACAGGGGGGTTGGAACTGGCTGAGCTTTAAGGTCTCTTTCAACCTAAACCATTCTATGATTCTATGATATATCTGTAAATATCTGATATACCTTGTAAATATCTGCTTGTCTATTGTGCATTGCTGTAAATATAAAGCTTCATTTATCAATTTGCAGTGTTTCTGAGTCCTAGCCTGGGTTTATATCAAAAGGTGGGGGAGGGCAGGGAACTGCAAAACCACCACCAGAGGTTAAAAGGAGACCCAAGGCAGAAAGGATGCATTTTGAAGGAGGTGGGAGGAACTGTGCTAAGAGAAGTAAGATGGTTTTAATTTCACAGTTTTAATTTCACAGAGGGTTTGACCACTGCTTAAGAGGAGGGCAGGCAGGTGTTTACTTTTAAAGACAATGAAATCTGAAGTCTTAACTGCCTGCCAATGGCTGATAAGAAAGGACTGTCTGGTTATCTTGCTTCTGGCTGTCCTGCGAGGTCTGCTAACAATCCCTGGAATTCTAGGAATTTCTTTGCCCTGCCTTTGTTATGCCTGAAGGTTTCTAAAGTTTGGGAATAACTGCTGAATTAAGATAACTTTTTTTTTTTTTTCCTCTTTCTGTTACACCATATTTTCCTTGACATCCACGTTACCTGCTCCTATCTGTGCACAAAGAAATGTTTCTTTGGCAGGGATTGGCAAAGCCTGGATCAGAGCCGAGGATTCAAATGTATGCATAGTTGCAGGCTGTTAATCCAAAGCCTGGTAGGTTGGGTAGCAAATCCCTGGGCCGGTTTGGGGCATTGTAGGTGTCAGATCATTTAATGAACTGTATGTAGCCTGTGTTGTATCCCTGGGCTACTTTTGGAAAAAGAGCATGTTTCTTATTTTCAGTCTGCAGACTACCCTCTGCCCACGTTTTTTCACCTGCGGTAGGATTTAGCTCTGGCCAGCACTAAGAATTGCTCAGAAGCGTTCAAAAGGCTACCTCAGAGCTTCCTGGATGGTACAGATGGCAAAAGAGCAACAGAAAAAAATTAAATACTAGGTTATTGGATTTAAAAATAAGACTTTGACCAAGGTCACATAATTTTTTTTTCTGTTTAGAATTTATTTTTTAGCAGTAAACTTCCTAAAGCCTGCTCTGATTTGTTTCCTTCTCCACAAAACATCTTTAGTCACCCTGGCTGAAACTTCATTCCCCCCTCACCTTTATTTTTTTCCCTTGGTCTGAAGAGCAGAAGTTAAACAGTGCTGATGTGTGAGTGGTACTGTGTATTTAAATCAAAGGGAATTACCACTTGTAAGAAAGGTGTTTATTTGCCGCAATTGTTTTTAAGGTCAGGCAGGTTTGCAAGCATTTTCATTATTTGTTTAGCCAAGGGGAACAAAAAAAAAAGCATTTCTGCTGCAGTGGAAAATCAGATTTGTTAAGAGAGAAGACTTCTTGTGCAGTGGTCCTGCTTGACTTGTGCTATGACTTTGAACCTATTAAAGGAGCTTGCTATTGAGATACCAATGAAGGAAGATGGCTGCTAACAGAGCATCCAACCTGTGTTTTTCATAAAGAGATTGAGAAGAACTTAAAGAAGATTTTAATGTTCCTTCCTTTTCACATGACTGCTGTGTTGCATCTTTTATAAAAATCAGCCTCATCAGTTTCTTAAAGCTCAGACCAGATCAGCCTCCTCAGTTTCTTAAATCTAAGACCAAGCCACTCTCCTCAGTTTCTTAAAGCTAGAATAGAATAGAATAGAATAGAATAGAATAGAATAGAATAGAATAGAATAGAATAGAAATAGAATAGAATAGAATAGAATAGAATAGAATAGAATAGAATAGAATAGAATAGAATAGAATAGAATAGAATAGAATAGAATAGAGCCAGATTGGAAATCAGCCTCTTTAGTTTCTTAAAGCTCAGACCAGATCAGGCTCTTCAGTTTCTTAAAGCTCAGACCAAATGAGACCAAATCAGACCAAATCCTGGCAGCCTTCTCTTCTCCATGCTGCAGAGCCCCAACTCTCTCAGCCTGTTCTCATAGCAGAGCTGCTGCAGCCCTCTGATCATCTTTGTGGCCCTCCTCTGGACTCTCTCCAGCAGTTCCATGTCCTTCCTGTGCTGGGGGCTCCAGAACTGCACACAGTACTCCAGGTGGGGTCTGAGAAGAGCAGAGTAAAGGGGCAGCATCCTCTCCCTTGCCCTGCTGCCCACAGCTGCTCTTCAGGACTCTTCAGGAGGGACAGGCAGGGGAGAAGAGGAGGGGGCATAGCCCTCTACATCAGTGATAAACTGGATTCCGTGGAGCTCAACCTAGGGATATCCAACACCAAAACAGAGAGCATATGGGTGAAGCTTAAAGGGAAGGCACGGGAAGGGGACATCATAGTAGGATCAGGAAGGTGAAGCAGATGAGGTCCTTTACAAACAAATAGGAGAAGCTTCACGCTCACAGGCCCTGGTACTCATGGGGGATTTCAGCCACCCTGACATCTGTTGGTAGGATAACACAGCACAGCACCAGCAATCTAAGAGGTTCCTGGGATGTATTGATGATAGCTTCTTGTTTCAGGTGGTAGAGGAGCCCACAAGAAAAGCTTCTGTGCTGGACCTAGTCCTCACCAACAAGGAGGGGCTGGTGAGTGAAGTGAAGCTGAAGGGTACCCTAGAATGCAGTGACCATCAAATGGTTGAGTTCAAGATCCTCAAAGCATCAAGGAGGGTACACAGTAAACTCACTGCTCTGGACTTCAGAAGAGCAGACTTCAGTCTCTTCAGGAATCTGCTCAAGAGGGTGCCATGGGAAAAAACTCTGGAAGGAAGGGGGGCCCAGGAAAGTTGGACATTGCTCAGGGATCACCTCCTTCAGGCCCAGGAGCAATGCATCCCAAAAAATAGGAAGGCAGGTAAGAATGCAAGGAGGCCTGCATGGATGAATGGAGAATTCCTGGATACACTTAGACACAAGAAAAGAGCCTACAGAGTGTGGAAGAAAGGACAGGGAACCTGGGACCAATACAAAGATATTGTTCGTGGAAGCAGAGATCAAGTCAGGAAAGCCAAAGCACAGCTGGAGTTGAATCTGGCTGGGGACATTAGGGGGAACAAGAACTTCTTCAGGTACATCAGTGAGAAAAGGAGGTCTAGGGTGGATGTGGGACCCCTTCAGAAGGGAAATGGAGAGCTGGCGACAGGGGACATGGATAAGGCTGAGGTGTTCAATGACTTCTTTGCCTCAGTCTTCAGCAGCAAGTGCTCCAGCCATGATGTCCAAACTCCAGAGGGCAGAAGTAAGGTCTGGGGGAGTGAGCTTTAGTGTTGCAAGCTGACATTGGTATTGCTCTGGTACAAATGTCACTTGGGGAAACACCAGCAGTGAAAGTGCTTTGCAAATGGCTTAGCCCTTCCTCCTAACCACATATCTTGCACATTTAAGTGAGCACGGAATGTAAAAACCTCCTGGCATGTCTGAAAGCCCTTTGCAGCGCACATGTTGAAGGGAGCTGCTGTGCTTGACAGCTTTTGTAATGAGCTCTGGTCTGAAATTATTAGAAATAAGACTCAGCTGGGTTGGGGAGGGACTTTTCAGGCCATCAGGGAGTGATAGGACTAGGAGGAATGGAGCAAAGCTGGAGGTGGGGAGATTCAGATGAGAGGTGAGGAGGAAGTTGTTGAGCATGAGAGTGGTGAGAGGCTGAAATGGGTTGCCCCTGCAGGGAGGTGTTTGGGGCCAGATCCCTGGAGGTGTTTTTGGCCAGGCTGGCAGAGGCTGTGGGCAGCCTGCTTTAGGGTAGGGTGTCCCTGGGCATGGCAGGGGGGTTGGAACTGGCTGATCCTTGTGGTGCCTTCCAACCCTGACTGATTCTGTGATTCTAAATGGTGAGGGGCCTGGAGCACAGCCCCAAGAGGAGAGGCTGAGGGAGCTGGGGGTGTGCAGCCTGCAGAAGAGGAGGCTCAGGGCAGAGCTCATTGCTCTCTGCAGCTACCTGAAGGGAGGTTGTGGCCAGGGGGGGTTGGGCTCTGCTGCCAGGCACCCAGAGACAGAAGGAGGGGTCACAGGCTCGAGCTGTGCCGGGGGAGGTTCAGGCTGGATGTTAGGAGGAAGTTGTTGGCAGAGAGAGTGATTGACATTGGAATGGGCTGCCCAAGGACGTGGTGGAGTCCCCATCCCTGGAGGTGTTCAAGCAAAGCCTCAAGCTGTGCAGGGCAGGTTCAGGCTGGGCATTAGGAAGAATTTGCACATAGCAAGAGTGATTGGCATTGGAATGGGCTGCCCAGGGAAGTGGTGGAGCTGCACTGTGCCTGATGTGAAATATGTATTTCTTGTGTTCATAATACAATTACAGAGGTAGCTTGGGGCTTTTACGCTCTCAGCTGTGCCAAAACTAATGGAATTCAGTTGGAGGTGAGCACTGGCCTCGCTTGCAGTCACTCAGAATTTGGTGCTTTAATGAATTTTTCAAAGGGAACTATCAAGCCTAATCATACTTCTAGCATGGACAGAATTTTAAACACCTCCGAAACCCAACGCAGAGCCTCAGCCTCCAGAAAATGTCATTTTTACTCTTTTGGAAGTTGCTGAGGCAAAACAAATTTAATTTTCCTGTACAGAATGTAGTTGTTAAAGCAATTAGGATTGCTGTGCACACCAGCCACGGTCCCCAGCAAGCAAGTGAAGAGGCTGAGGGAGCTGGGGCTGGTTAGCCTGGAGAGGAGGAGGCTCAGGGCAGAGCCCATTGCTCTCAGCAGCTACCTGAAGGGAGGTTGTAGCCAGGTCGGGTTGGGCTCTTCTCCAAGACACCCAGCAACAGAACGAGGGGACACAATCCCAATTTGTGGTGAGGGAGGTTCAGGTTGGATGTTAGGAGGAAGTTGTTGCCAGAGAGAGTGATTGGCATTGGAATGGGCTGCCCAGGGAGGTGGTGGAGTCACTGTTCCTGGAGGTGTTCAGGAAAAGCCTGGATGGGCACTGAGTGCCATTGGCTAGGGCTGGGTGCTAGGTTCGACTGGATGAGCTTGGAGGTCTATTCCAACCTGGCTTTATTCTATTATTTTCTCTCCTCTTTCTCTTTCTCTTTCTTTCCTCTTTCTCTCCTCTTTCTCTTTCTCTCCTCTTTCTCTTTCTCTCCTCTTTCTCTTTCTCTCCTCTTCCTCTTTCCTCTTCCTCTTTCCTCTTCCTCTCTCCTCTTCCTCTCTCTCTCCTCTCTCTCTCTCTCTCTCCTCTCTTCTCTCTCTCCTCTTTTTTCTCTCTCTCCTCTTTCCTCTCTCTC
>VWZI01003590.1:0-30541 GCA_013396835.1 Psilopogon haemacephalus | reverse complement strand
CCCCCCCCCACCTGGCTGCGTTGCAGACTGATGTCAGGGGTTGGAAGGGACCCAAAGAGATCATTGAGTGCAACCTCCCTGCCACGGCAGGACCATCCAATCTAGCTCAGGTTACACAGGAATGCATCCAGACAGGCCTGGAAAGGCTCCAGAGGAGACTCTACAACCTCTCTGGGCAGCCTGTGCCAGTGCTCTGGGACCCTTCCAGTCACAGGCTCACAGGATGTCAGAGGCTGGCCAAAGAGCTCATCAAGTCCAAGCCGCCTGCCAGAGCAGGACCAGACAATCTAGCTCAGGGCATACAGGAACACATCCAGACAGGCCTTGAAAGGATCCAGACAAGGAGACTCCACAACCTCTCTGGACAGCCTGTGGCAGTGCTCTGGGACCCTTCCAGTCAAGAAGTTGCCTCTTGTGTTGAGTCTTCAGAGCAGGAGACTCCACAATCTCTCTGTCACCATCACTGTAAAGAAGTTTCTCCTCATGTTTAAATCCCCTCTCAGTCTTCTCTAGACTAAGCAGCCCCAGGTCCCTCAGCCTCTCCCCATCAGGCAGTGCTCCAATCTCCTCCTCATCCTCATAGCCCTCCCTTGGACATTCTCCAGCAGATTCCTGCCCCTCTGAAACTTACCTTGCTCTACAACTTGTTGCAAGGTGAGAGTCGATCTTTTCTCTTAAGCAGCAAGCAATAGGAGAGGAGGAAATGTCCTCAGGTTCTGCCAGGGGAGGTTTAGGTTGGATAATAGGAAAATCAGGTTGTGCCAGGAGAATTTTAGGTTGGATATTAGGAAAATCAGGTTGTGCCAGGGGAGGTTTAGGTTGGATAATAGGAAAATCAGGTTGTGTCGGGGGAAGTTTAGGTTGGATATTAGGAAAATCAGGTTGTGCCAGGGGAGGTTTAGGTTGGATAATAGGAAAATCAGGTTGTGTCGGGGGAAGTTTAGGTTGGATATTAGGAAAATCAGGTTGTGCCAGGGGAGGTTTAGGTTGGATAATAGGAAAATCAGGTTGTGTCGGGGGAAGTTTAGGTTGGATATTAGGAAAATCAGGTTGTGCCAGGGGAGGTTTAGGTTGGATAATAGGAAAATCAGGTTGTGTCGGGGGAAGTTTAGGTTGGATATTAGGAAAATCAGGTTGTGCCAGGGGAGGTTTAGGTTGGATAATAGGAAAATCAGGTTGTGTCGGGGGAAGTTTAGGTTGGATATTAGGAAAATCAGGTTGTGCCAGGGGAGGTTTAGGTTGGATAATAGGAAAATCAGGTTGTGTCAGGAGAATTTTAGGTTGGATAATAGGAAAATCAGGATGTGCCGGGGGAGGTTTAGGTTGGATATTAGGAAAATCAGGTTGTGCCAGGGGAGGTTTAGGCTAGATACTAGGAAAAAATTTCTTCACCAAGAGTTGTCAGGCACTAGAACAGGTTTCAGGGAAATGGTGGAGTCACCATCCCCGGGGGTATTTAGCAGGTGTGGTGCTGAGACACCATGCTTTAGTGGTGGAGTTGGCAGTGCTGAGTTAATGGCTGCACTCCATGCATCATCTTAAAGGTCTTTTCCAACCAAAACAACTCCATAAGTCTCCAAGTCCAGAGAGTCACAAAGTAGATTTTCATAAAGTTGTAAAATTAAAGCACACACACACACATTTAATACGCTTAGCTACCACACAGAGACATGAGGAGCTGGACCATAAAGGCTGCTCCTGGCACAAAGTGGTATGATTCAAGCCTGGAGGGCTTTCAGGAACTTAGAGAGTTTGAAAGAAGTGGAGTGTGTTCTCTGTTATAAATGAGCCAGAGATTTTATTTCCAAAGCTCATTTCTTTTCTTGGATAGCAAAGCCAAACAGCGCTGGGTGCAGGGGTTTGTTGTTTTTTTTTTTCACTCCACACTGCACACCACAAACAAAGCTCCACACATTTTTATTACATGTTCCTAATACATATGCAAATAATTTCTAACACCTATTCAAACAGTGTTTAAAATCATAAGTGGTCCTCATGAGGGTTGTCTTACACATGTGTGTTGGTTCTTGGGGGCCCTCCTTACCCCTCTGGTGGTCCCTTGGATGAAGTAAGGAGTCATCCTCCAAGTGTCCTTTCGGTGAACTTGGCTAAGGAGTCTGTGCAGTCCTTTACTCCACACAATTAGTCCTTGTTGAGCAGCTGTAGCATCCTTGGTAGAGGAATTTGCAGGACCCTTTAATTTATGTCTAGGCAGAGTGTCCCTTATCAGTTAGCTTCTTGGTTTTGTTTGTTTTTCTTGGGTAATGCAAACAGCCACAGCACATTCCAGTGAGTGCCTTAAATCTACTTAGACACCTTTTTCCCTAGCTCTTTGCTAATTTTATATTGACACAAGTGAATGCTTTTTACCACACTCTCCAACAGCAAATGCTGCTGTGAAATGGCAATAAACACCAGGCAGCCCCTGCCGGCACACAGCTGCCCCCACAGAGAAGGCTGCAAGGCCTCAGGACAGGCACTGGCTCCAGTGGCATGGCACAACCAACCTGTGGATGCTGCCCGGACCTGGGTGGTGTCTCTGGTACTCATCGGACAGATTCTAAATTGATTTTATGAAGACAAGGAAAGGATTTGTTCAGCACTATAAATAGCTTAATGAAGCATGGCCAGCAGGGCAAGAGAGGGGATTCTGCCCCTTGGCTCTGCTCTCCTCACACCCTACCTGCAGCACTGTCTGCAGCTCTGCAGCCCCCAGCACAAGCAGCACATGCAAGTGGTGGAGCCAGTGCAGAGGAGGCCACCAAGGTGCTGAGGGCTGCAGCGGCTCTGCTGTGAGCACAGGCTGAGAGAGTTGGGGCTCTGCAGCCTGGAAGAGAAGGCTGCCAGGAGACCTTGGAGTGGCCTTGCAGGATCTGAAGGAGGCTCCAGGAGGGATGGGGAGGGACTATTGACAAGTTCTTGTAATGACAGGACACGGACAATGGGTTTAAAGTGTCAGAGGGGAGATTTAAATAGGATGTTAGGAGGAAGTTGTTTGCAGTGAGGGTGGTGAGAAAGGATGCCCAGGGAGGTGTGGAACACAAATAGACAGAATGTGGTCTTTGATTTGGTGATTCTGTGCTTCACAACCTCCCTGGAGGTGTTGAAGGCCAGGTTGGATGAGTCCTTGGGCGACCTGTTCTAGTGGGAGGTGTCCCTGCCTATGGCACATGGGGGTTGGAACTGGCTGAGCTTTGAGCTCCCTTCCAACCTAAACCATTCTATGATTCTAAGACTATTGAATCTATTGATGTGACTTGAAACAGAAAAAAGCAGGCTGCAGGACACAGACTGTACTAAAATACTGTCACATGGATCAATCAGGAAAATGATCAGAGGGCTGCAGCAGCTCTGCTATGAGGACAGGCTGAGGGAGTTGAGACTTTTCAGCCTGGAGAAGAGAAGGCTTTGAGGAGACCTTATAGCAACCTTCCACTATCTGCAGGGGGCCTACAGGAGGGCTGGGGAAGGACTGTTCACAAGGTCTTCTAATGACAGGACAAGGGGGAATGGGTTCAAACTGGCAGAGGGGAGATTTAAATGGGATGTTAGGAGGAAGTTCTTTACAGTGAGGGTGGTGAGACACTGGCACAGGTTGCTGCCCGGGGAGGTTGTGGCTGCTCCCTCCCTGGAGGTGTTCAAGGCCAGGCTGGATGAAGTCTTGAGTGACCTGTTCTAGTGGGAGGTGTCCCTGCCTATGGCACAGGGGGGTTGGAACTGGATGATATTTGAGGTTCCTTCCAACCTAAACCATTCTATGATTCTAATAGAGTGGCCTGGAGAACACTACACAATGTCACTGGAACTCAGAGAGACCAAGGACACAAGGACATGGAACTGGGAACTGGTTAAGGTCTCTTCCAACCTAAACCATTCTATGATTCTATGATTCTATGATTCTATGACATGGAGAAACTCACAAGTGAAGAGAGCTTAAGAAAGCAAAGTTGGCTCCCCCCATTGTTTTTTTTCTCTCTAGATACAACAGTGTGGAAAGGGATCCACATCTGGTGCTAAAGCTTCCATGCAGCGACTTTGCATTTCTTATTCTTCAGTATTTTTTTCTGCTCAGCAATAAAATCTGATTACAAGCCAACACAAAACATATTTTTTTTTTTTAAATTTGTAAAATGTTTATGAAGCTTTCTGGAATTTCGAGTTTAAGGACGAGGATTTTGCTGTGAGCATCATCAAAAGCACTCACAAGCACTGGAAAGCTTTAATAGCAAAGAAGACTGAGGGAGAGGAGATCAGCTGGTTGTGATGAAGGCTGCATAATCCCTTCCCCAAAACAAATCATCCCGAAGCCTCTTTTCCTCAGTGCTGCCATGCTTTCTGTTAGATGCTGGCTGTCTCCTCCCACTTTTCCCCTTTGACTGGAATGTGTCCAGAGAAGTGCCAAGAGGATGATCAGAGGGCTGGAGCATCTCTCCTATGAGGACAGGCTGACAGAGTTGGGGTTGTTTAGGTTGGAGAAAGGAAGGCTCTGAGGAGACCTTGTAGTGTGGCCTTCCAAAGTCTGAGGGGACCTGCAGGAGGGCTGGTGAGGAACTTTTTGGTATAGAATCATAGAATGGTCTAGGTTGGAAGAGACCTCAAAGATCATCCAGTCCCAACCCCCCTGTGCCATAGGCAGGGACACCTCCCACTAGAACAGGACACTCAAGACCTCATCCAGCCTTGAATACATCCAGGGAGGGAGCAGCCACAACCTCCCTGGGCAACCTGTGCCATTGCCTCACCACCCTCACTGTGAAGAACTTCCTCCTAATATCCCGTTCATATCTCTCCTCCACCAATTTGAACCCATTCCCCCTCATCCTGTCATTACAAGACCTTGTGAACAGTCCCTCCCCAGCCTTCCTGTAGGCCCCCTTCAGATACTGGAAGGCTACTGTAAGGTCTCCTGGCAGCCTTCTCTTCTCCAGGCTGAAAAGTCCCAACTCTCTCAGCCTGTCCTCATAGCAGAACTGCTGCAGCCCTCTGATCATCTTCGTGGCCCTCCTCTAGACTTTCTCCAGCAGTTCCATGTCCTTCCTGTGCTGGATTTTGGGTAGTGACAGGACTAGGGGGAATGGATCCAGGCTGGAGGAGAGTGGATTAGGCGTTTAGGAAGAAGTTCTTTACCATGAGGGTGGTGAGACACTGGCACAGGTTGCCCAGGGAGGTGGTGGAAGCCTCATCTCTGTATGTTTTTAAGGCCAGGCTGGATGGGAGTCTGGGCAATCTGATCTAGTGGAAAGTGTCCCTGTCCATGGCAGGGGGATTGGAACTAGATGATCCTTGAGGTCCCTTCCAACCCTGAGAAATCTGTGATTCTGTGACTTTTGCCTGTAATTCACACACCTTTATACAGCTCCCACTGACTCACCATATGCCAAGAGGCACTTTTACACAGGTAGCTTTGGAAAACACACAGTGGTTATCAGACATACACTCCTTTATTGCTATTACTCTTAAGAGGAATAGCTGAGCTGCTCTCAAATAGTTTTGCTATTTACTTATATATTTTTCTTAAAGATTAGAGATGGAAGCTGTAGCAGAAGATGACTACATGCATGTGGAAGTCAAGTCAAGTACCTGAACTACAATTTAGGAACCGGCCAAACAGGTTGTGAGGAGCAAAAGCTCAGCACTCATGAAGCCTTCTTTGCCAGAATGCTGTTCTGCATGGGATTCACAGAGTAACTTTGACTGAAAAAGATCCCCAAGATCATAGAATTGTAGAATGGTTTAGGTTGGAACAGACCTCAAAGATCATCCAGTTCACCTCCTAAGATCATAGACTCCAACCCTTATCTCATGCCTGGTGCTACAACAGGTCATAGAATCATAGAATGGTTTAGGTTGGAAGGGAGCTCAAAGCTCAGCCAGATCCAACCCCCCTGTGCCATAGGCAGGGACACCTCCCACTAGAACAGGTCATAGAATCATAGAATGGTTTAGGTTGGAAGAGACCTCAAAGATCAGCCAGTTCCAACCCCCCTGTGCCATAGGCAAGGACCCCTCCCACTAGAACAGGTCACTCGAGGCCTCATCCACCCTAGTCTTGAACCCCTCCAGGGAGGGAGCAGCCACAACCTCCCTGGGCAACCTGTGCCCGTGTCTCACCACCCTCACTGCAAACAACTTCCTCCACTTTCAATCTCCCCTCTGCCATTTTAAACCCATTCCTCTTCATCCTGGCATTACAAGATCTTGTCAATAGTCCATCCCCAGCCCTCCTGTAGGCTCCCTTCAGATACTGGAAGGTTGCTATAAGGTCTCCTGGAAGCCTTCTCTTCTCCAGGCTGCACAGTCCCAACTCTCTCAGCCTGTCCTCATAGCAGACAAGAGTGGTGAGACACTGGCACACATTGCCTGGGGAGATTGTGGCTGCTCCCTCCCTGGAGGTGTTCAATGCCAGGTCCCTGCCTATGAGGCATCTATTCAGCCTCTGTGGCCCTCTAGATTTCTAGCTCAGACATAGGAGAAAAAAAAACATAGAATTGGAAGCTATGAGTGAAGAGGTGAACATTCTAGGGATAGGCCAAATAATAGCCTCTGGAATGTGGCCAGAGAAGGGCAACGAAGCTGGTGAGGTGCCTGGAGCGCAGCCCTGTGAGGAGAGGCTGAGGCACTTGGGGCTTTTCAGCCTGGAGAAGGCTTCCAGGAGACCTTATAGCAACCTTCCAGTATCTGAAGGGGACCTACAGGAGGGCTGGGGAGGGACTGTTCACAAGGTCTTGTAATGACAGGACGAGGGGGAATGGGTTCAAACTGGCAGAGGGGAGATTTGAACGGGATGTTAGGAGGAAGTTCTCCACAGTGAGGGTGGTGAGACACTGGAACAGGTTGCCCAGGGAGGTTGTGGCTGCTCCTTCCCTGGAGGTGTTCAAGGCCAGGTTGGACGAGGTCTTCAGCGACCTGATCTAGTGGGAGGTGTCCCTGCCTATGGCACAGGGGGGTTGGGACTGGCTGAGCTTTGAGGTCTCTTCCAACCTAAACCATTCTATGATTGTATGATTTCAAAGCCTGCGGGGCGGCAGGGCGGGTAAGTGCCGCAGCAGCACACCCCGGTAAGGACGGGCAGTAGGCACAGCGCGGCGGGGAGTGTCACTCGGGACACCGGCGGCGGAAACCATGCTCTGAAGCGCGGCTATCGGCGGAGGGCTCACCGAAGGCGCCCCGCCGGGCCCCGCCTGACGACAGCGCTCAGCTCCGGCGCCCGGGGCCCGCCCGACTCCGGCGCTCAGCTCCCGCGCCCGGGGATCGCCTGAGAGCTGCCTCACAGCGCCGCCGCCGCCAGCGGCGGGAGGGAAGCTTCCGGTTCCGGTGACGTCATCGCGCGCGGGTGCGGGCCCGNCCCGAGAATGCCCTGAAAAGGGCCAACGGTCAGTGCGGGACACCCCCCCACCCCCCCTCGCCGCCGCGTTTGCCCCCCCTTCCCCCTCCCCGCCCCGCTTCTCCCGCTCCGTTCCTCGCTCGCCGTGACCGGGCCGGCTGTGCTCTCCCGCCAGAGCTCTTTTGCCGGCCTTTCGGTGCGGGGTCGTGACCGGCGTTTCGCTGGCGCTGAGAAGAGGCTTCCCGGGAGCGGCGCGGCGCCGCTTTGCCGAGAGGAAATGGCCGAGGCCTACCGGCGCTGGTCGCGCCGCATGGCGGAGGCGAGGCCCGAGCGGCCGCGGGGAGCGGGGCCCATCCCGGCTCCGCCTCCCTCTCCCTGTCGGGGCCCCCAGCCGCCTGAGGGCGGAGGCGGTGGGAAGGCGCTGGGTGAAAGGGGGGTCGCGGATGCCAGGGCTTGTTAAGGCGAGGAGAGCGTGGCCCGGGTCCGGCGGCTTCTCACTTTGCGGCCCTGCGACCTCGGGAGCAAAGTCGCCGTCGTGCCTGCCGAACGGGAATGGGCTGTCCGCCGAGCGGCGGCTTGGCGAGACGAGGCCGAGGAAGATCTGTTCTGTCATCCCACTGCGGGATGATTTAAAACCCAGTGGGATCTGGGATGCGTTTTTTCCCTGCGGGTTTCACATTCAGCAGCCCTATCCTTCGTGTGACTGTTGAGGAGGCGAATCCTTGCACTCTATGAATGTTGCACAGTCTGATGCACGAAGAGAATGGGACAGAAACCGAGGAGGGCAGCGCTGTTAGCTGCCTCTTAGTGGTGGCTTCATAGTGGTTTATATTTATCAGCCACCTCCTTTTGACACTGCCCGCCGAGCGGGAATGGGCTGTCCACCGAGCGGCGGCTTGGCGAGAGGAGGCCGAAGAATACCTGTCCTGTCATCCTACTGCGGGATGATTTAAAACCCGGTGGGGTCCGGGATGCGTTTTTTCCCTGCGGGTTTCACATTCAGTAGCCCCATCTTTCGTGTGCCTGTTGAGAAGGCGAATCCTTGCACTCTATAAACGTTGCACAGTCTGATGCATGAAGAGAATGGGACCGAAACCGAGGAGGGCAGCGCTGTAGGTGCCTCTTACTGGTGGCTTCATAGTGGTTTATATTTATCAGCCACCTCTTTTTGACACTGCCCGCCGAGCGGTGGCTTGGCGAGAGGAGGCCGAGGGATACCTGCCCTGTCATCCCACTGCGGGGTGATTTAAAACCCGGGATGTGGTTTCTCCCTGTGGGTTTCACATTCAGTAGTCCCATCCTTCCTGTGACTGTTGAGGAGGCGAATCCTTGCACTCTATGAACGTTTCACAGTCTGATGCACAAAGAGAACTGGACAGAAACCGAGGAGGACAGCGCTGTAGCTGCCTCTTACTGGTGGCTCCATAGTGGTTTATATTTATCAGCCATCTCTTTTTGACACTTATATTTTTTATAGCACTTAGCAAGACCATTTAGACCCTTCGTTGTTACGTTGATGATGCTTTAAATGACACCCAAAAATTACACGTGGCCTCGAAATGACAGCTGAAGAGGCCAGTCTGGGGGGCAGTGCCTAAGTCAAGCCCGTGGTGTTTTAACTAGAACGAGCTTAAAGTATTCTGCGTCCTCAGGATTTCCAATCTAAAACTGATGGCAAAAAAATAACCCCCACAAAGATGAAAAGCGGAAGAAGGAATTCGACTTCCAGCAGTTAGCAAAGATGAAACTGCATTTTTTAGCAGTCCTTTAAATGAGACACTTAACATAGTATTCCTTAACTGCAAGAATTTGTAGGTAGAGCAAGCTGCACTTCAGTGGTGAGCGAATGACATTGCTGGCATGTTGACTTTAAGCTGTTTGGATCTGGCATTTTCCTCTTTCTTGATATTGAAGAAACGGTTTTAAAATTCATATCTTTTGGCAGTGCTGCAAGTCTGCTGAATTCTGGTGAGCTGAAGGAGCAGAGATAAGGGAAGGACAGGAAAGGAAGGGAGAGTTTTGTAGACAAACACGACCTTCAGTCTTGATGGACATGACAAGCACATTGCAAGCTGCAGGGGTTCGTTCTCACCATGGCCAAGTATAATAAAGGGTGAAAAGTTGTACCTAAGACAGATTATATGCTGCAGGAAGCAGTTTAATGCTAAACTGACATTTCAGGTTTTGGAAGTTTTAGATGTTTAAGAGGGACAGGGGTCTGCTGGAGAGAGTCCAACAGAGGGCTATGAGGACTACAGGATGTCAGGGGTTGGAAGGGACCCAAAGAGATATCCCAGTCCAACATCTCTGCTAGAACAGAACCTTATAATTTAGTTCAAGTCACACAGGAATGCATCCAGACAGGCCTTGAAAGGCTCCAGAGAAGGAGACTCCACAGCCTCTCTCTGAGGAGCCTGTACCAGTGTTCTGTGACCCTTACAGTAAAGAAGTTCCCTCTTGTCTTGAGGAGGAACTTCCTGTGTTGCAAATGCTGCAGGATGATTAGGGGACTGGAGCACTGTCTGATGAGAGGTTGAGTGACCCAGGGCTTTTTAGTCTGGAGAAGAGAAGACTGAGAGGGGATTGAATCAATATTTATAAATCTCTGAGGGCTGGGGGTCAGGAGTGGGGGGGGACAGACTGCTCACTTGGTCCCTGGCATAGGCCAAGGAGCAATGGATGGAAGCTGCAGCACAGGAGGTTGCAGCTTAAGACAAGAGGCAACTTCTTGCCTGTGTGTGTCCCAGAGCAGTGGCACAGGCTGCCCAAAGAGGTTGTGGAGTCTCCTTGTGTGGAGCCTTTGCAGACTCTGTCTGGATGTGTTCCTGTGTGACCTGAGCTAGATTGTCTGGTCCTGCTGTGTCATAGGGGGTTGAACTCAATGATCTCTTTGTGTCCTTTCCAACCCCTAACATCCTGTGAGCCTGTAATGTTCAGTGGCTTCCAGAGTTGCAGCGTTTGCATTTTATAGGTTAAAGCTTAAGTGGTCATGGAGGACCATTTTATGCTTCAGGTTCTCAGTGACCTCCACATACATTGGAGATGTATGGAATTAAGAGCTAGGCTGTATCTAGAGACCTGTTGGAAAGGTTGCTTTTCCTTATATATGATAAATGTAGGTCAAAGCCAACCTCTAGCTATTTTTAAGGCCTGTCATTGTTTTAACTCTCAAGGATGTAATGCAACTTTCAGGAGTGTTTTATATTGCTTCACTCTCAAGGATGAAACGCGATTTCCAGGAGTGTTTTATTGTCACAGGTGCTGAGGTTGCTCTCTGTTAGAGATCCTGGATAACTCAGGACTTTGTCACCTTCCATAGTGATGTACATTTCCTCAGCTGGAAAATGCAGATGAATTTGTGCTTTGGGTTAGCAGTATAACACTTTTTAAAGTGTACCAGCTAGTTCCTTTCCACTCAGACCTTCAGTTGCCATTTTGGATACCTTTTAGCATTTTAAGCGGTATGGCAGTAAGAAATAGTTAAAAAGAAGTAATCCTGGCAGCTTTTCAGGGACTGCAGCTTTACATTTTGTTTCCATAATTTAACAGTTGCTACTGTAAGACGTGGTGATGTGTGTTGCATTTGACTATCCAGGTTCATAGAATCATAGAATCAGTCAGGGTTGGAAGGGACCACATGGATCAGCCAGTTCCAACCCCCCTGCCATGCCCAGGGACACCCTACCCTAGATCAGGCTGCCCACAGCCTCTGCCAGCCTGGCTGCAAACACCTCCAGGGATGAGGCTTCCACCATTTCCCTGGGCAACCCATTCCAGCCTCCCACCACTCTCATGCTTGACAACCTCCTTGTCACCTCCAGTCTGAATCTCCACACCTCCAGCTTTGCTCCATTCCCCCTAGTCCTGTCACTCCCTGATAGCCTCAAAAGTCCCTCCCCAGCTCTTTTGTGGGTTCCCTTCAGATCCTGGAAGGCCACAATAAGGTCACCTGGGAGCCTTCTCTTCTGCAGCCTGCACAGCCCCAACTCTTTCAGTCTGTGCTCACAGCAGAGGTGCTGCAGCCCTCTGAGCATCCTGGTGGTGCTTCTCTGGACACGCTCCAGCATGTCGACCTATGTCACTTTGTATGTGCTTTTACTACAGTGTCTGTTAAATCAGCCTTCATTATTTGACCTGCTGGTAAGAACTTGCTTGACCAGACCTTAATTAAAAGTTTCAAAACCGCATGAATTCATTTTGTGCTTCGTCCAGTCGGTTATTGTTTCAGGATTAAACTTGCCTTTCAAAAACCAAGAAAAATGTAAAGCTGGACAGTAACTGTCTCCAAAGCCACACTGAGATAGAGCAGCAGTGTAAATTGTGAGGCTAGCTTTAGTAAAATTCCTTTGGTGAGTTAAAAAAACCCAACTTGCTGCTGAATATTGTCGTCAGTTAAAAAAAAAACCCTCTGCTGAATCCTTCAGGCTGTATCCTTCATTATCTTTAAATGTAGCACTGTGTTTTCTAGAAAGGAGTTTGCTCAGGCTATATCCTTCATTATCTTTACATGTAGCACTGTGTTTTCTAGAAAGGAGTTTGCTCAGGCTATATCCTTCATTATCTTTACATGTAGCACTGTGTTTTCTAGAAAGGAGTTTGCTCAGGCTGTATCCTTCATTATCTTTACATGTAGCACTGTGTTTTCTAGAAAGGAATTTGCTCAGGCTGTATCCTTCATTATCTTTACATGTAGCACCGTGTTTTCTAGAAAGGAGTTTGCTCAGGCTGTATCCTTCATTATCTTTACATGTAGCACCATGTTTTCTAGAAAGGAGTTTGCTCAGGCTGTATCCTTCATTATCTTTACATGTAGCACTGTGTTTTCTAGAAAGGAATTTGCTCAGGCTATATCCTTCATTATCTTTACGTGTAGCACTGTCTTTTCTAGAAAGGAATTTGCTCGTCTTGTGCAAGCTCCTTATTTACATAAACTAAGCCCCAGATATGTGCTCTTGTGGTCTTTTAAACTAAACCCACGCTCCTGCAAGGTTTACTTTTGATTCTTAGATTCCAGAGCTTGGAAACTCTCTCTAATGGATAAAGGCTTCGAGGAAGTGCTCCTGCAAGGTTTAATTTTGATTCTTAGATTCCAAAGCTTAGAAACTTTCTCTAATGGATGAAGGCTTGGAGCAAGCCCCTACTTTAGTCCTTTCTGCCATCATTTCTTTGGTAATGAGGTGGTTTCCAAAGTCCTTTATGTGGAATACTGGCTCCACCCCATAGCCTTTGTGAATAAACACATTTCCTTGTAGCTGTACTTGACTTCTCTTTATCTTTTAAACCTGTTTGCTTCTCCTTCCCAGCATTCTTTTGGCTTGCTTTTCTGCAGTCAGGAGTAGGTTTGTTGTAGGACCTGTGTGTATGCTGGTAGTGGTTGTGCTGCTTGCTGGTGGAGGCTTACTGTGTTCTATACTGAACAGAATGTCTGGTGCATCATAGAGGAGAGTTCCTGTGATGCTGAGAGATCCTGTTAGGAACATCAGCTGCTTAGGGTATGAATAAATAGGACACTGGTTTCAGCAGCAAGGCTGATGCAGAAAATGTCTGACCCTTCAGTTGGACTGGCAACTTTTAGTGCAACTGTGCTGTACGTCACTGGAGTGTAAAAATAAAATCCAAACAGCTTAGAATCATAGAATCAGTCAGGGTTGGAAGGGACCACAAGGATCATCAAGTTCCCACCCTCCTACCATGCCCAGGGACACCCTACCCTAGATCAAGTCGGCCAGAGCCTCATCCAGCCTGGCCTTAAATAACCTTCAGGGAATCATGGAATGGTTTAGGTTGGCAGAGACCTCAAAGATCATCCAGTTTCAACCCCCTGCCATAGGCAGGGACACCTCCCACTAGATCAAGATACTCAAGGCCTCGTCAACCCTGGGCAACCCATTCCAGGGCCTCACCCACTCTCATAGTGAAGAACTTCCTCCTTACATCCAATCTGAATCTCCTTGACTGAAGTTTCTTTCTTCAGTTGGGGCAGGATTTTTTTTCTAAGTCAGACTCACTGAATGGTTTGTGTCTTGCTGAATGACGTTGGTAGGTGCTGTATGACAAGCCCTGTGTGTGTTCATTTGCCTTCTTGATGAGCTGGCTTTAAAATAGGATATGTATGCAGAACCCAGTCATGCCTTGGTGGGTGGAGAGACATCTCTGCTGTCCTGAAATTTCCATGTTGATGGAGGGGACTGTGTTTGTTAGCCAGATATGCCCTTGAAAGATTACCTCTGCATTTGCATTTGACAGTGTTTTGATATGGCCAGCTGATCCAAGCAGCAGTAAACTCTGGTTAAATTCTAAAAGCATGCAGTGCTAAGCATAGAACCAGGAGTAGAATAGGAATTGGGGTAGCATAGGAATGGGAGTAGCATAGGAATGGAATTGGAATAGGAATGGGAGTAGCATAGGAATGGAATGGGAATAGGAATGGAATTGGAATGGAATTGGAATAGGAATAGGAATGGAATAGGAATAGGAATGGAATAGGAATAGGAATGGAATAGGAATAGGAATGGAATAGGAATAGGAATGGAATAGGAATAGGAATGGAATAGGAATGGGAATGGAATAGGAATGGGAATGGGAATAGGAATGGAATGGGAATAGGAATGGAAATGGAACCGGAATAGGAATGGAACTGGAATAGGGATAGAAATAGAATAGGAACTGGAATAGGAATTGGAATTAGACTAGAATTAGAATAAGAACAAGAACTAGAATTAGAACAAGAATTAGAACAGAATTGAATCAGCCAGGTTGGAAGAGACCTCCAAGCTCATCCAGTCCAACCTATCACCCAGCCCTAGCCAGTCAGCTAGACCATGGCACTAAGTGCCCCAGCCACTCCTTTCTTGAACACCTCTAGTGAGTGACACCCCCACCTCCCTGGGGTGGAGCCTTGTGGTTTGCAAGTCTTTTGCTAATTGGGCTTTACTTTCAGAATTCCTTGAGGTGGGCAAGAAGCAGCCAGCCCTGGATGTTCTCTATGATGTTATGAAAAGTAAGAAACACCGAACATGGCAGAAAATCCACGAGCCCATTATGCTGAAGTACCTGGAACTCTGCGTGGATCTCCGCAAGAGTCACCTGGCAAAAGAAGGATTGTACCAGTACAAGAATATTTGCCAGCAGGTATGGCTTTTCCTTTTGGTTTTCAGTTGTTTTTTTAGCAAACCCTGGTGGATGTCAGCTGGTACGGTCTAAAAGTAACCAATTGGTCTCGAGTTAGAATTAAGCTGCCCTTTAGAGGTTCATTTAAATATTGGCTGCCTGTGGTGGGTGGAAACATCTTCCTATTTTCTGCCTTTTTGGTGTAGGTGAACATCAAATCTTTGGAGGATGTTGTTCGAGCCTATCTAAAATTAGCTGAGGAGAAAACAGAAGCAGCTAAGGAAGAATCCCAGCAGATGGTACTGGACATTGAAGACTTGGATAACATTCAGACTCCAGAAAGGTAGGTGACCTCTCTTTAAAATGGAGTAAATTATCTGTGTTGTCAAGGATGTTGGCAGTTCAGAGAACCGTGCTTTGAAATGGATTTGAAATGGAATCACAGAATGTCAGGGGCTGGAAGGGACCTTGAAATGTCATCTGGTCCAGACCCCCTGCCAGAGCAGGATCACCTAGTGCTGATCACTTTAGAATGCATCCAGACAGTTCCTGAATCTCCAGTCTTCAGAGAGGGAGACTCCATAACCTCCCTGGGCAGCCTGTTCTGGTGCTCTGTCACCCTGACAGGGAAAAAATTCTTCCTCAGGTTCCCATGGAACCTTCTGTGCCTGAACTTCCACCCAGTGCCCCTTGTCCTGTTGTTAGGCATCACGCAGCAGAGCCTGGCTCCAGCCTCTTGGCACTCACCCTGCACATATTTATAAACAAGAATGAGGTCACCTCTTACTCTCCTCCTTTCCAAGCTAAAAAGCCCCAGCTCCCTCTGTCTCCTCATGGAATGCTAAAGGTGTTTGAGAGGTTCTAAAAGTAGGAAGAAAAAATTGGAATTTTGCACTGAACAAAGTCCTGAGTCTCAAGTAAAGGAAGTAAGGAGTAAAGAAAATGTGCAATAAGAGCAGCTCTGGGAGTCAAGCCACCAGTTGCTGGGATCTGCTCATACCTGCATATGTAGTAGTGTTGGAGAGTTGATTATTGGGGAGTTGATTAAGTAAAGGAAGTAAGGAGTAAAGAAAATGTAGATGTAATAAGAGCAGCTCTGGGAGTCGAGCCACCACTTTCTGGGATCTGCTCATACCTGCATCTGTAGTAGTATTGGAGAACTGATTAAATAAAGGAAGTAAGAAGTAAAGGAAATCTAGATACAATCAGAGGAGCTGTGGGAGCTGAGCCACCACAATCTAGGATTTGCTCATACCTGCATCTCTAGTAGTATTGGAGAGTTGTATTGTGAGCCAGCAGTGTGCCAAGGGCAGCTGAGTGTGAGCCAGCAGTGTGCCCAAGGCAGTGAGTGTGAGCCAGCAGTGTGAGCCAGCAGTGTGCCCAAGGCAGTGAGTGTGAGCCAGCAGTGTGCCCAGGGCAGTGAGTGTGAGCCAGCAGAGTGCCCAGGGCTGCTGAGTGTGAGCCAGCAGCGTGCCCAGGGAGCTGAGTGTGAGCCTGTAGTGTGCCCAGGGAGCTGAGTGTGAGCCTGCAGTATGCCCAGGACAGCTGAGTGTGAGCCTGCAGTGTGCCCAGGGAGCTGAGTGTGAGCCAGCAGCATGCCCAGAGCAGCTGAGTGTGAGCCAGCAGCATGCCCAGAGCAGCTGAGTGTGAGCCAGCAGTGTGCCCAGGGAGCTGAGTGTGAGCCAGCAGCATGCCCAGGGCAGCTGAGTGTGAGCCAGCAGCATGCCCAGGGCAGCTGAGTGTGAGCCAGCAGTGTGCCCAGGGAGCTGAGTGTGAGCCAGCAGCATGCCCAGGGCAGCTGAGTGTGAGCCAGCAGTGTGCCCAGGGCAGCTGAGTGTGAGCCAGCAGTGTGCCCAAGGCAGCTGAGTGTGAGCCAGCAGCATGCCCAGGGCAGCTGAGTGTGAGCCAGCAGTGTGCCCAGGCAGCCAAGAAGGCCAAGGGCATCCTGGCTGGGATTAAAAATGCTGTGTCCAGCAGGAGCAGGGAAGTGATTGTCCCTTTGGACTCTGCTCTGATGAGGCCACACTTCAAGTGTTGTGTTCAGTTTTGGGTACCCCAGTACAAGACACATGTGGAGGTGCTGGAGTGGGTCTGGAGGAGGGAAACAAAGGTGCTGAAAGGCCTAGAGAGTACATCTTATGAAGAATAACTGAGGGAGCTGGGGATGGTTAGTTAGGCACTGAAATGTGTCCAGAGAAGGGCAACAAAGCTGGTGAGGGACCTGAAGAACAGCTCTGTGAAGAGAGGCTGATGGAGCTGGGGCTGTGCAGCCTGGAGAAGAGGAGGCTGAGGGGAGACCTCATTGCTGTCTACAGCTACCTGAAGGGACATATTGGAGAGGCTGCTGCTGGGCTCTGCTCACAGGTAATTGGAGACAGAATAAGGGGAATGGCCTCAAGCTGAGGCTGGGGAGATTTAGATTGGATATTAGAGAAAAATATTCACTGAGAGTGTGGTCAGGGACTGGAATGAGCTGCCCAGGGAGGTGGTGGAGTCACTGACACTGCATGTGTGTAAGGGTGGTTTGGATGTGGTTCTTGGGGCTATGGTTGAAGGTGAATGTTGTAGAGCAGGGTTCTAGGTTGGACTTGGTGATGCTGAGAGGATTTGCCAACCTGCATGTTTCTGTGATTCTGTCTCAAGACTCCTTTTCAGTCTTTTATTCCTGTGAAGGAGAGAATGCAGTTGTGGCCACTGAAGGCCAGGGTATCCCATCTCACTTCTGACATCTTTAAGCATCTTTTTCATGACAGGATTTGAAAAGTTTGTAATGCTTCAAGTATTCCACTTCACTACGTGTGCAGATCATATAGCACAGAATGCTTATCCCCTGTGTCACCAAGAAGTCATCAGTTTCATCTTAGATCATAGAACCATAGAATGGTTTAGGTTGGAAGAGATCTCAAAGATCATCCAGTTCCAACCCCCCCGCCACAGGCAGGGACACCTCCCACTAGATCAGGTCACTCAAGACCTCATCCAGCCTGGCCTTGAACACATCCAGGGAGGGAGCAGCCACAACCTCCCTGGGCAACCTGTGCCGGTGTCTTGCTACCCTCACTGCAAACAACTTCCTCCTAACATCCAGTTTCAATCTCCCCTCTGCCAGTTTGAACCCATTCCCCCTCATCCTGTCATTACAAGACCTTGTGAGTAGTTTCTTGGTAAGAAAAATTGGTGAAAATCATGGGGAATGAAAAACCTTTCTATATTTTTTTTTTTCTTTTTTAACTGCTTGCCTCCTTACCCCAACTGCAGTGTTCTTTTGAGTGCTGTAAGTGGAGAAGACACTCAGGACCGTACTGACCGCCTGCTTTTGACACCCTGGGTTAAATTTCTGTGGGAATCCTATAGGCAGTGTTTGGATCTTCTGAGAAACAATTCTCGCGTGGAACGCCTCTACCATGACATTGCACAGCAAGGTAAGCCATAGAAATGGAAATCACACTACAATGAGACTTAGTAATTCTTAATAATAATGAGACACTACAATAATACTTAATAATTCTGCATTCCATCCCATAAAACTAGAAAAGCAAAGGTCGTTTCTGTTTGGGTATTGCTCCAGTTGAAAATGTTAATCACTTATAGAATTGTAGAATCGGTCAGGGTTGGAAGGGACCACAAGGATCAGCAAGTTCCAAGCCCCTGCCATGCCCAGGGACACCCTACCCTAGAGCAGGCTGCCCACAGCCTCTGCCAGCCTGGCCAAAAACACCTCCAGGGATCTGGCCCCAAACACCTCCCTGCAGGGGCAACCCATTCCAGCCTCTCACCACTCTCATGCTCAACAACTTCCTCCTCAGCTCCAGCCTCAATCTCCCCACCTCCAGCTTTGCTCCATTCCCCCCAGTCCTGTCACTCCCTGAGAGCCTCAAAAGTCCCTCCCCAGCTTTTCTGTAGCCCCCTTCAGATCCTGGAAGGCCACAAGAAGGTCACCTGAGAGCCTCCTCTTCTGCAGCCTGCACAGCCCCAACTCTTTCAGGCTGTGCTCACAGCAGAGGTGCTGCAGCCCTCTGAGCATCCTCAGAGCCCTTCTCTGCACACCTCCAGCATCTCCACATCCCTTTTGTCCCAGGGGCTCCAGCACTGGATGCACTACTCCAGGTGGGCTCTCAGCAGAGCACAGCAGAGGGGCACAATCACCTCCCTGGCCCTGCTGCCCACACTGCTCCTGCTGCAGCCCAGCCTCTGCTTGCCTTTGTGCCCTGCAAGTGCACACTGCTGCCTCATCTTCAGCTTCTCCTGCACCAGCACCCCCAAGTCCCTCTCCTCAGGTCTGCTCTCCAGCCACTCCCTACCCAGCTTGGATTGGTGCTTGGCATTGCCTCGACCCAGCTGCAGGACCTTGTGGTTGGCCTTGTTGAACCTCCTGAGGTTGTCTTGTACCCACCTCTGTAGCCTGTGCAGGTCCCTGTGGATGCCATCCCTGCCCTCCAGCCTGGCAGCTTCACCACACAGCTTGGGGTGCTCAGCAAACTTGCTGAGGCTGCACTCAGTGCCTCTATCCATGGCAGCCACAGAGATGTTGAACAAGTCTGGTCTCGGGACTGATCCCTGAGGGACTCTGCTTGTCACTGGCCTTGGTTCAAAATAAAAGCTGGAATCACTGCTCAAATCAGAACATCTTTGGAGGCTCAAAAGTATTTCCTTTGTTCCTTAAGCATAATGGTTAGAAGCAGCCTTAAGTTTTTGAGGTCAGGATGGAAGTGCTTTTTGAGGTCAGCATGGAAGTGCTTTTTGAGGTCAGGATGGAAGTGCTTTACATTGTCGCTTACTCATTAATTGTCACAGTTAGATTGCATCTCTTCTGATAATGCCTTTGCAGTGTGAATGGAGACTCTTCAGATGTGCTGATTTACCTGTTTGAATGCCATGCAGAAGTACCACCAAGTGAGGGTTCCTGACTTTGTGTTGTTCACTTGTGCAGCCTTTAAGTTCTGCCTGCAGTACACTCGCAAAGCTGAGTTCCGTAAGCTCTGCGATAACCTGCGGATGCATCTGGGGCAGATCCAGCGTCACCATAACCAGAGCACAGCCATCAACCTCAACAATCCTGACAGCCAGTCAATGCACTTGGAGACCAGGCTTGTGCAGCTTGACAGTGCTATCAGCATGGAGCTGTGGCAGGTATGCAGCAGGGGCTCCTGTAATCGGGCTGTAGTCTGCAGCCTTTCCAGAATCTGTTCCACGCAGATCCTGTTTTTATGGTCTGTGCTCCAAGGTAAAGACCCTTAAGCTTTCTCCAAGGATGAAAGCTCAAGGGTGAAGTTGCAATATCTAGAATGTACTATGTGCATATTGAATACTCAGTCTGATCTGAAGGGGGCTTACAGGAGGGCTGGGGAGGGACTATTCACAAGGTCTTCTTATGACAGGACAAGGGCTAATGGGTTTAAATTGGAAGAGGAGAGATTTAAACAGGGTGTTAGGGGGAAGTTCTCTCCAGTGAGGGTGGTGAGACACTGGCACAGGTTGCCCAGGGGGGTTTTGGCTGCTCCATCCCTGGAGCTGCTCAAGTCTAGGTTGGATGAGGCCTTGAGCTACCTGTTCTAGTGGGAGGTGTCCCTGCCTATGGCACAGGGGGGTTGGAACTGGATGATCTTTCAGGTTCCTTCCAACCTAAACCATTCTATGATTCTATGTTCCTTTAGGGCATTTCAAACCAAGTTTCTGCTGGTAGCAGTAAATGGTGGAGTCACTTTGAGTTGTGAAAGTGAGAAGTGGATGACACCTTCACCTCTGCCATCTTGTATTTGCAGGAGCTAGATCCCTTGGTCAAAGTTAATGCCTGCTGCTAGGCTGAGACCTCAGCATTACTGGCTTAATTATGTTAGTGTCTAGCCAGTGAAGACTAAATTTTTATAGAATCATAATATGGTTTAGGTTAGAAGGGAACTCAAATCTCAGCCAGTTCCAACCCCCCTGTGCCATAGGCAGGGACACCTCCCACTAGAAGAGGTCACTGAATGCCTCATCCAGCCTGGCCTTGAACACCTCCAGGAAGGGAGCAGCCACAACCTCCCTGGGCAACCTGTGCCAGTGTCTCAGCACCCCTCACTGCAAACAACTTACTCCTAACATCCTGTTTAAATCCCCCCTCTTCCAGTTTAAACCCATAGATGTGCTTTCTAACCTTTCTGATATCAGAGTTCTTAAAAAGCCAAGGCTAATTTTTGTGTTTTTGGTAAAATGTTCTTTGTTGTGTTCTTTTTATGTGTGTGTGTAATGACATGGAAGGCATTACCAATATTATAGCTGTTTTGTCATAGAATCATAGAATGGTTTAGGTTGGAAGAGACCTCAAAGATCATCCAGTTCCAAAATTATGCTCGTTATGGGTAACTAACCTAATTTTTTTCATCACAACGATGATATTTGTGAAAAATGGTAAACCCAGTAAATATTAGAATTGTTACAGTAGTGAAATAGGAGAAATTTTGTTACTCTGGTTTGGCTTTTCCACCTCCCTCCACCTGGGTTTGTAGCTTGAGCATCTGAAAGAAACCCATCTGGAGAAAATGAACCTTAACTAATTGTGAACTACCAAATTGTAAGCAGATAGTTAAGGGATTTGCAGCGTGTCCAAATAATGTTAAGAAATAATTGTTTAATTTCATGTAGCTGAAGTTCACAGCTCTCAGTGGTAGCAAATAACATTTTGAGTCTCGCAGCCTTGTGTGAATGTCTGTTCTTGGGAGGTCGCAACAAGTTCCTAAGAGCAGCATGTTTGTTCTTTTAGGAAGCTTTCAAAGCAGTGGAGGACATTCATGGGCTGTTTGCGCTGTCTAAGAAGCCACCCAAACCACAGCTGATGGCAAATTACTATCACAAAGTTTCAACTGTCTTCTGGAAATCAGGAAATGCTCTTTTCCATGCCTCCACACTTCACCGACTTTATCACTTGTCAAGAGAAATGCGGAAGAATCTGACTCAAGAGGAGATGCAGAGGTGGGAAAGGGCAACTTCATGTGGTCTTAATGATCCCAGTTGTAAAACTGTAGGTTCAGAATTAATTAAATTGTACCCCAAAAGGAGCAGATGACCTGTTTGGCAATGAGCAACTCTGCTTAAAGTGGCCAGTGCTCATTGCCTCAAAAGAAACAGAGCAAGAGGAATGTTTTACGCAGCTGCAGCAGGAATAATCACCTTAGTTTAGCTTCCTTCTCTGTTACTGACTGGGAAGCTAAGCAAGTTAGTAAGTATCTCTGTTTCACTTCCTTTTTTTTCTTCTGAGTGATGATTTTTTTTACTTCACAAGATGCTATAACTATTCTAAACTTTTCCTTAATGTATAGGCTAGAATAGACTGGAATACAGTAGAATAGACTAATCCAGGTTGAATCATAGAACCAAGCTCATCCAGTCCAACCTAGCACCCAGCCCTAGCCAATCAACTAGAGCATGGAACTAAGTGCCCCATCAAATCGAAAAGAAATAGAAAAGAAATAGAATAGAAATAAAATAGAATTGGAATAGAAATAGAATAGAAATAGAATAGGATAGGCCAGGTTGGAAGAGACCTCCAAGCTCATCCAGTCCAACCTAGCACCCAGCCCTAGCCAGTGGCACTAACTGCTCCATCCAGGCTTTGCTTGAACACCTCCAGGGGAGGAGACTCCACCACCTCCCTGAGCAGCCCATTCCAATGCCAATCACTCTCTATGGCAAGAACTTCCTCCTAACATCCAGACTGAACCTGCCCTGCCACAGCTTAGAATCATAGAATCAGCCAGGTGGAAGAGACCTCCAAGCTCATCCAGTCCAACCTAGCACCCAGCCCTAGCCAATCAACTAGACCATGGCACTAAGTGCCCCTTCCAATAGAAAAGAAATAGAACAGAAATAGAATAGAAATAGAATAGGATAGGGCAGGTTGGAAGAGACTTCCAAGCTCAGCCAGTCCAACCTAGCACCCAGCCCTACCTGATGACACTAAGTGCTCCATCCAGGCTTTGCTTGAACACCTCCAGGGATGGGGACTCCACCACCTCCCTGGGCAGCCCATTCCAATGCCAATCTCTCTCTCTGAAGATCTTCCTTCTAACATTCAGCCTGAACCTCTCCCGGCGCAACTTGAGGCTGTGTCCCCCTGTTCTGTTGCTGCTTGCCTGGCAGAAGAGCCCAGCCCCACCTGGCTACAACCTCCCTTTAGGTAGATGTAGATAGCGATGAGATCTGCCCTGAGCCTCCTCTTCTGCAGGCTGTACACCCCCAGCTCCCTCAGCCTCTCCTCAGGGCTGGTAAGGCTTCTTGATATGATGCTGGTAAGGCTTCTTGAGCCATGCAGAACCACTGACTGCATTAACCTCTGAAATTCAGGTACAGGCCTTTGCAGAATCAGAATTTAGTGGGAATTAAATATCGTGTGGAAATGCTTCAATTACTCATCATCTGGGTACTAAGGTCAAAGTTCAACTATTGAATATGATTTATATTGTTCCATCAGAACTGGCTTGAAGAGTACAATTAAAAAATATATATATAATTGTCATGAAAATGGTATGGATCTGCAGCAAAAATAAGTGAAAAGCTGCTGCTTGCTGCTCTTTTGAGTCTTTTATAGGGTTTTTATATTTACAGAAGTGGCTTGGTGTATGTATCTGTATAGATAGGTGTAAGCAATGAAAAGATAGCAACAAAATCTTTACCCTGGTGACTGAAGACCACCACATTTTGTACTGTTCTGGGTCTTCCCTTCTAGTGCAGATGTTTTCGCCTCACAGATGCCACTCAGTGCTACTCTTGCTGCTCTTTTCAGTCTTTTATAGGGTTTTCATATTTACAGAAGTGGCTTGGTGTATGCATCTATATAGATAGGTGTAAGTAATGAAAAGATAGCAACAAAATATTTACCCTGGTGACTGAAGACCACCACATTTTGTACTGTTCTGGGTCTTCCCTTCTAGTGCAGACGTTTTTGCATCACAGATGCCACTCAGTGCTACTCTTGAATTGGCACAAATGAGGAGCTAATCAGTGTTTGAGTTCAGCTTTTGTGGTTGTGCTTTGTCTACAGGATGTCTACTCGAGTCCTTTTGGCCACTCTGTCAATTCCTATAACCCCTGAGAGGACGGATATTGCTCGCCTGCTGGACATGGATGGCATTATTGTTGAGAAGCAGCGGCGCCTGGCAACCCTCTTGGGCCTCCAGGCCCCCCCTACACGTGCCAGTCTCATTAATGATATGGTAGGTAGTGGTGTCCAGATGGAACAGCTTTGGAAGGTTTAAGAATCCTCATGTTGCCCTTTTCCTCCTGGATGTGATGGTTTGGGAGTTACCTGCCCCCTCCCACCTGCGTTTGAGTTCTCCCAGACTAGACTCAGCTGGGTGGAAGTTAAGGAATGAAGCTTTCATATTCACAGCTTAGCATAATGTACAAGCAGGTATTTACAATATCACAGTATTCAGCTCAGAATAATTGAGCTGTTAAAGTAGTTCAGCTCTTACCAGTAGGTCAGCTCTTACCAGTAGGTCAGCCCTTACCAGTAGGTCAGCCCTTACCAGTAGGTCAGCCCTTACCAATAGGTCAGCCCTTACCAGTAGGTCAGCCCTTACCAGTTGGTCAGCCCTCACCAGTAGTTCAGCCCTCACCAGTAGTTCAGCCCTCACCAGTAGTTCAGCCCTCACCAGTAGTTCAGCNCAGCCCTCACCAATAGGTCAGCCCTCACCAATAGGTCAGCCCTCACCAATAGGTCAGCCCTCACCAATAGGTCAGCCCTCACCAATAGGTCATCCCTTACCAATAGTTCAGCTCTTAACAATTATTTACAGCTAGATACAGAAATATACAAGTCAAAGGTAATACAGAAACACAGTAGCCCTCCCAGAAATGAGAGTTCCCAAGAGGGGTTCCCAACCACCCTTCCACCTTCTCCCCACCCTCTAATCTTATCCCAGAATCTACCTTATGTGCAAGGTAAACAGGAAAGATTGGCTAGGGAGGATTAGAAGGAGAATTGATTAGTTGGGTTACACAGATCCAGCTGGAAGCCATGGAGGGAGAGAGACCAACAGTCAGAGCTCAGACCAGAGCAACTCTATCTTACCTATGTTGTGTCCTTGCTTTTGGACACCTCAGCAAAGCTATGAGTGAAGTGGACATCACCCTTGTTTTGTTTTCACAGCCTATCATCTAATTTTTCCACATGAAAATAGCCCAATTGGCCTCAAACCAGCACCCTAGAGCAGTGTGCTTAGTTAGGGGACAGGAGTTAAAACCCCTTTGTGGTTAATTGTGTGACTGGGGTTGCAGTTTCAGATTCCCAGGGAGGGCTGTTTGGAAGTGGCAGCAATAACTGGAGGCCTGAATGCTTGTGTGCACTGAAGAGTCAGATGCAACATTGTCCTTTTTGGGGGCAACTAATTTTGAAACTGAGGGTTTGCAAAAGGGTTGAGTGGGAACTTTGCTCTTGTTGACTCTCTGTGGTGTGAAGTTAACTGAACCAAATGTTGATTTTTGTGTTCTAAATGTGGCTTGGATAAGCACAGGTGAGATACCAAGCAGTGAACTGTAAGCACCTGACTGATTATGAGAACTTGTGTTTAGTTTGAAGGGAGGGAGGGGTGTATCTAATCCTCAGAGCTTCCCAGATGTGCTGGTTTGAACTAATTGGAGGATTTGAGTGAGAAAATTAAGACTATAGGCTGAGAGAGGAAAAGAGATGATGCTACTCCACTCACAGCTTTACTGAGAAAGAAAGAAAATGATTTTAAGAGTTGTAACCCAAATATGGATTAGTCAGAGTGCTTTAGGCCTCTCTGGGCTGTGGCTACTTTCTTGCATGGCTCCTTTGTCCTTGCCTTTTGTAGCTGATTTTCAATAATTCCACTAACCTGCTAATCCCCCCTGGCCAATGTACTTTTGCCTATCTGCTGCATCAACAGGTGGTGAGATAAGATTGGGAAAGGGGAGAAAGGTGGTGTAGGGGTGGTTAGAAACCCCTCTTAGGGATTTTGATCTCTGGAAGGGGCTGTGGTGTTTCTGTATTACCTTTTCACTGTCTATATCTGTAAATATCTATTCTAAATTGATACTGAACATTGCTGTAAGTATAAAGCTTCATGTACGAACTTCCAGCTGTTCTGAGTCCTAGCCTGGGTTATATCAAAGTGGGAGGAGGTGGCAGGTAACTGCTAAACCTCCACATTACTTAGTCATGAGCAAAATCAGGCATTCACTCAGAGCTAGGTGTTTTCAGGGGATCTTTGAATTTCTTGCTTGTATGGCTGAAATGTAGATTCCAGGTTCATTTTACAATTCACACCACTTCTGGCACCTCTGCATTTTGCCTTAAAACCATCATTAAAGAACTTTAGGTGTTTACTCCTAAACTGCCATGTGTGTTTTTAACGTGAATGTGGGCCAACATCTGTGTAGTAGAAATGGCTCAAAGCTGAGGGCAGTGCTCTAGGCAAAATATTTATCTTGCTTCTTCCATTCCTGTCCTCTTTTCCACACTTCAATACAAATACTAAAGTAGTACAAGCAGAGTTGTTACCTCTACCAATAAAAAAACTGCAATCAAAAAATACATGTGGTGCCTGTTTAACCTCTTGGGTATAAAATTCTTCAAGCATAACTCTCTCTGTTAATGTTGTCTTTATTTTGAGACCTTCAGGTGGGTTTCTTTTGTTGTTGCTGTTGGCTGTAGGTAAGGTTCAACGTGGTGCAGTACGTTGTGCCAGAAGTGAAGGAGCTTTACAACTGGCTTGAAGTAGACTTTCACCCACTCAAGTTATGCAGCCGTGTCAGCAAGGTAAGCTTTGTAGTGCTGTGTGTGTGATAATTGTTCTTGATTAATAGTTTTAGGTTTATTTTTAATTGGAAATCCTTAGGTGATATTGGCTGTGGTCAAGGCAGGCAGCGAGCTGGACAGAGTACACACAAACTGGTCTAGAGGAAGTTTTTCTCCTCTTTCCCTTCCATATTAGTTCACCTTCTCAACCAGCTCCTAAGCTGCTTTGACTCAAGTTAATACAAATCCATTTCAACAGGTTGCCCAGGGAGGTTGTGGCTGCTCCCTCCCTGGATGTGTTCAAGGCCAGGCTGGATGAGGTCTTGAGCAACCTGATCTAGTGGGAGGTGTCCCTGCCTATGGCACAGGGAGGGTTGGAACTGGCTGAGCTTTGAGGTCTCTTCCAACCTAAACCATTCTATTATTCTATGATTTTTGAACCTGAGGAAGAAATTGTCTAAAATCTACTGGAGTGCCCACTGTATTCAACACCTTCTTGTTGACAGGCTGAGAGAGTTGGGGCTTTTCAGCCTGGAGAAGAGAAGGCTTCCAGGAGACCTTATAGTAGCCTTCCAGTGTCTGAAGGGGGCTTACAGGAAGGCTGAGGAGGGACTATTCACAAGGTCTTGTAATGCCAGCATGAGAGTTAATGGGTTGAAACTGGCAGAGGGGAGATTGAAACTAGATGTTAGGAGGAAGTTGCTTGCAGTGAGGGCAGTGAGATACTAGGACAGGTTGCCCAGGGAGGTTGTGGCTGCTCCCTCCCTGGAGGTGTTGAAGGCCAGGTTGGATGAGATCTTGAGCAACCTGTTCAAGTGGGAGGTGTCCCTGCCTATGGCACAGGGGGGTTGGAACTGGCTGAGCTTTGAGCTCCCTTCCAACCTAAACCATTCTATGAGTCTATGATTCTGCAGCCTGGAAAAGAGAAGGCTTCCAGGAGAACTTGAAGTGGCCTTCAGTATCTGAAAGGGGCCACAGGAAGACTGGGGAGGGACTACTGACAAGGTCTTATAATGACAGGATGAGGAGGAATGGGTTTAAAGTGTCAGAGGGGAGATTGAAAGTGGATGTTAGGAGGAAGTTGTTTGCAGTGAGGGTGGTGAGACACTGGCACAGGTTGCCCAGGGAGGTTGTGGCTGCTCCCTTCCTGGAGGTGTTCAAGGCCAAGTTGGATGAGACCTTGAGCGACCTGATCCAGTGGGACAGGGGGGTTGGAACTGGCTGAGCTTTGAGCTCCCTTCCAACCTAAACCATTCTATGAGAAGTTACTGAGTTAAATTTTACTGAAAACGTAGGAATAGGAATGAGAAAACTTTGCATATGCAAGTGGGTTGAGTGAGGAGTGTCAAAATATACCAGTGACTGTTTTTTACTATTAAAATGTAGAGTACTGTGAGATAATATAATGAGACATGTCAGGTGAACCTGAGTTGTGCAATTGATGAAGCACATCAGAAATCTTTCTCTCTGATAGTGGGAATAAAGATATTTGAGGTGCTAAAAGGAACTTGAAGGTAAATTAGCAGTCTGGTAAATGTTGCCAGTACTGTCAGTCGCCTTCATACAACAAATGTTAGAGCTGCCTAATAGGAAAGGGTTCTGATCAAAAGGATGCACAGCATCACAGGACGTCAGGGGTTGGAAGGGACCCAAAGACATCATCCAGTCCAACCCCCCTGCCACAGCAGGAGCAGACAATCTAGCTCGAGTCACACAGGAACACATCGAGACAGGCCTGCAAAGGCTCCAGACAAGGAGACTCCACAGCCTCTCTGGGCAGCCCTTACAGTCCTTCTGTCACACTTACAGTCATCACTGAGTTCTTGCTTGTGTGGGGTGGAACCTCCTGTGCTGCAACATACACCCATTGCTCTGTGTCTTATTCCAGGGAGCAAGTGAGCAGAGGCTGCCTCTCCTACACCCCCCCTCTCCACTCGACCAGCCCTCAGATATTTATAAACATTGATTCAGTCCCCCCTCTGTCTTCTCTTCTCCAGACTAAGCAGCTCCAGGTCTCTCAGCCTCTCCTCCCCAGGCATTGCTGCAGTCCCTTCAGCATCCTCACAGCCCTCCCCTGGACCCTCTCCAGCAGCTCCCTGTCCCTCTGCAACTGAGGAGACCAAAACTGAAGGCAGTGCTCAAGATGAGGTCTTAGCAGGGCAGGGCAGAGGGAGAGGAGAACCTCCCTTGATCTGCTGGACACACTCTACCTAATGCTCTCCAGGATCCCCTTCGCCTTCTTGGCCCCCAGGGCACATTGCTGTGCCATGGATGTTCTCCCCCAGCACTCTCAGCTCCCTCTCCTTGGGGCTGCTCTCCAGCAGTCACCTCCCAACCTGTCCTGCTGCAGTTTATTCTTCCTCCCCAGGTGCAGCACTGTGTACACTGGAGTGAAATGATGGAGTATCTAGACAGGAGTGCTGTGGTTTCATGAGCTGTAGACCAGAAAAATCGAGGAGCCCTGCTTCATACTTCTTTGTTGAATTTTTTAAGTGTTGATGCAGACAGAGTAACTTTTCAGAATTTTGATAGGTTCTGAACTGGGTGAAAGACCAAGCTGAGAAGGAGCCTGAACTGCAGCTGTATGTTCCTCACCTGCAGAACAACACCATTCTTCGCCTCCTGCAGCAGGTAGGAATAAGAAACGTTTCTGTTTGTGGCTATGTAACTTAGAAAATCCTTTGGAAGAACCCTTAAGTGGAAACTGAAGCTGAAGTGTTTTTTTCTCCATCAAAGAGAAAGCCACTGTGATTTTGAAATGCTTTTTTTCCATCTCTGATTTTTTTCTCCACTGATTTTGAAATGTTTTTTTCCATCTGTGATTTTGTCTCCACTCTGATTTTGAAATGCTTTTTTCCCATCTGTGATTTGGTCTCCACTGTGATTCTGAAATGCTTTTTTTCCATCTGTGATTTGTTCTCCACTGTAATTTTGAAAGGCTTTTTTTTCCATCAGTGATTTGGTCTCTGCTGTGATTTTGGAATGCTTTTTTCCATCTGTCTCTGTGATTTTGAAGTGCTTTTTTTCCATCTCTGATTTTTTTCTCCACTGATTCTGAAATGCTCTTTTCCATCTGTGATTTGTTCTCCACTGTAATTTTGAAAGGCTTTTTTTTCCATCAGTGATTTGGTCTCTGCTGTGATTTTGGAATGCTTTTTTCCATCTGTCTCTGTGATTTTGAAGTGCTTTTTTTCCATCTCTGATTTTTTTCTCCACTGATTCTGAAATGCTCTTTTCCATCTGTGATTTGTTCTCCACTGTAATTTTGAAATGCTTTTTTTCCATCTGTCATTTTGTCTCCACTGTGATTTTGAAATGCTTTTTTCCCATCTGTGATTTGGTCTCCACTATAATTCTGAAATGCTTTTTTTCCATCTGTCATTTTGTCTCCACTGTGATTTTGAAATGTTTTTTTTTCCATCTATGATATGGACTCCACTGTGGTTTTGAAATGCTTTTTTCCATCTGTGATTTGGTCTCCACTGTGGCTTTTTCCCCATCTCTGATTTAGTCTCCACTGTGATTCTGAAATGCTTTTTTTTCCATCAGTGATGTGGTCTCTGCTGTGATTTTGGAATGCTTTTTTCCATCTCTCTCTGTGATTTTGAAGTGCTTTTTTTCCATCTGTGACTCTGTCTCCACTGTGATTTGGAAATGCTTTTTTTTTCCATCTGTGATTTGGTCTCCACTGTGATTTTAAAATGCTTTTTTTTTCATCTGTGATTTTGTCTCCACTGTGATTTTGAAATGCTTTTTTTCCATCTGTAATTTTTTTTCTCCAGTGTTATTTTGAAATGCTTTTTTTCCATCTGTGATTTGGTCTCCAATGTGATTTTAAAATGCTTTTTTTTTTTCCCCAGTATATAACCTCTCTCTTCAGGTTTATTAACATCATGGAGGTGCAGCTATTAGCAGCTTCGTTGTGGCTGCACACAGCAGCATGACCTCTGGATTAGATTTTCTTTGTTACAGATCTGTGATGTCTTACTCAGCTGTTTCTTAATCTCTGCTTGGATTAATGTTCTGGTGTGTTTGGGTGCTTTATAAAGTGCACATTTCATTGACCTGCTTTCCTGCCAAGTGATGAGCAGTGTTATTTCTGATGTGCTAAAGAAATGCTTGAAGGCTAATTAGCAGCAGAGCTTTCTGTAGTTACTGCTGCCAGTCTCCTTCATACAAAGCAGCCCTGCAAGGATGATGTTCAGTCTTGAGTTAGATTTGAATACAGCAGGGAAATGAAATCCTGAAGGAGTATTTGCAGTTGTCCTGCTGGCCACACTACACATATTAAATACAAGGGAGGTTATTCTTGCCCTGTACAAAGGCCTTGAGTGACCTGTTCTAGTGGGAGGTGTCTCTGCCTGTGG
>VWZI01003588.1:30524-66297 GCA_013396835.1 Psilopogon haemacephalus | reverse complement strand
AGGGGGGTGGGGGGGGGGGAGGAAAAAAAAAAAAAAAAAAGGAGCGTCTGGGGAGCAAGGGAGCCTCCTCCACGAGGTGGAATCTGGGTCCATTTGCTTATCGGATAATAAATGAGACTTTTAATCAGGCTGAATTTCCCAGCTTAAGGAAAGAATTAGTCATACCTAAGAACAATCCAATGTTTTCTAGCTGGCTTCTCTGCCGCTTTCCTAGCAGGGATCTGTGGGGAGGGAGGAGAGGAGGGGGCTCTGTGTGTGTAAATTAGCATCCGAGTGCGCGCTTTCACTATTAATATTGAAATTTGAAAACTGAAATAGGAACAAGCAGAAGAGACAAACAAGAAACCGCAGAAGAAAGCGTTTTAAAGGAGACCGAGAGATAATCCAGGAATGCTTCAGATAAAAAAAGGGGGGGGGGAAGAAGAGATACGTGCAGAGATATCCGAAAAGTCATAGCATGATGAAACAGTTGAAAGAGGAATGGGGAAGAAAAAAAAACCCAAAAAACTACAACAAAACCCAAAACCAGCCCTATTTAAAGACATATTAAAGGGCAGACCGAAGACTAACGGGGAAAGTGATAATAAAAGGAGCTTAACTGGAGGGGATTTAAGTAAGTAGATGAAGCGCAGTGCCGGGAGTTTTCGAGGTGTGTTTAGTAGCTCCCGACTCTCAAAACAATGAGTGGATGATCCGGCCGGTGGTCAGTTTGTGCCATCCTAGCATAACATCTCGGGCCCTGGATGTCCGGCGGCAGCCCGAGGGAAATGGGAGAAGCGAGATCGGAGCCGCTGTAGCCCGGGGGAGCGGCCCGCAGTGGTGAGGAGATGGCTGCTCGCACTCTCTCCCGACCTCTGCAGAAGTTCTGGGGAGATGTGTGTGTTCGTCTTTTAGTAATTAAATGGAGGGCTTCATAACACATTTCTAATAAAATTTACGGTTGCCTTAAAACTTTATAAGTAGCGCTACAGTATTTTGGGTGTCTTTGTTTGTTTGTTGTTTTTAATAAGTAGAAAATTAGTTCCTAGCCGGGATTTTTGTCACTTCACCTTCTCTGGCAGCAGTGCCGGCTAATGGAGAAAAGGCACATGCACATAAAAAGAGCATTTCGGAGACAAAAACTGCGGGGGGCTGCAGGTTCACCTTGCAACTGCACCTCGGGGTAAAGCCGCCCCGTGCCCCTGCTCACTGACGCCTTCCTATTTCGTGCTACGCTTAGAACATTTCAGCCTCAACCCCACAAAATAACCCCCAGAGCCCGGTGGAACGACAGCATTTGGGTTCGTCTGGGGTTTGTGTATGTATAATTTTTTGTTCATCCCATATACAAGCTTATTTGTGTTAATTGGGAAGTGCTGCTTCACACCGGTGTGTACAGTTCTACCTGAATCGAGTGGCCAGCCGCCTGCCACCTTTCTTTACTCCCTGCCTATGCCCTTTCCCTTGGCTATTGATATTATTGTACGTATTATTATTAATATTAATAATACTTTAAAAATAGCTGATAAAACTCTGGCCGCTTAATTAGAGGAGCTGCTCGCCCGTGGTCACCCGAAGGATTGAGCTCTTGTGCCGCCTACTGGGAGACGCGGGAACTGAGGTCAGAAACATCAAACTTTCTCCGTAGTCTAGTTTTCGGCAATTTGGAAGGGGCCAGAGGCGCCGCATTTGTCGGCAGGAGAACAAAAGCGATCCCGGAGTGAAAAGCCACAGACACAAGGTTTTATTTCCTTCGGATACACTTGTATAATTGTATAAAATACTCCAGTGTTAAGCCCGTCGGGTTCGAGTCCGGAGTGCGAAGAAATCCGTTGCGTCTCTTAGCGCGGTGGGGAATATATGGTAAAGATGAAAGCAAGTTTACTCGTGGGAGACAGTTGGACATGAGTTAAATACGCGTGAGGGGGAAACAATTTAAAAGAAGGGCGTAAATATTTGCAAATGGTTAAAAAACTCCCACCGGCTGCTGCCGTGGGGCGGAGAGAACGCTCCCCTTCCCGAGGAAGGTCTCGGAGGGGAGCGAAGGTGTTCGGTTTGATGCCTCCACAGCAGCCCCTCTTTGGTGATTCAGCAGGAGGACTGGGTAGGGGAGCGAGGGTGGTTTACACCAGCATAGCGTTAGTCTCGGTTTAGATAAAACACACACGTTGCGTTTTGCCCGTGGTCGAGCCACGAATGCTTCCAGGCAGATGCAGCCAATCTGGGTAATTCCCCTCTCCCTTCTCCTTGCCCATTTGCCTATCTGCTGAACGGTACCTGGGATGCTCTCCCCTTCCAAAAAACAAATAAAAAGCTCAATAAGAAGTGACGCAAAAACCCCGATATAAGTGGTTTTTGGTTTTGCTAAAGAAAAAACCCAACCAAACAACAAAACAACAAACAAATCCACCTTAGAAAAACCTCAAAACACCCAAAACAACACACCTTTTTGCTAGGCGAGAGGCGCAGAGGGGCTGTGAAACTCAAAGCTTTTGTGGTATTTAGTGTCAGTAGCCCACTCTACATGCAGGTGATTAACTAGTGGTCAGCGTAAACGCCAAGGAGTGTTTTAAAGCAAGGACTCTACGCGCCTATTGTCAATCCATGTCCGTAGTCTAAAAAGCCAGAGACACACACGAAGCGTTTTAACAGAACAATAAATGAAGGTATAAGTAGAAGAGGGCTTCTACAGTTCTCTGCCTTCAGAGCCACTTGCCAGAGTTCAACAGAGGGTGACATTAGCCTAAAATATTCGGTCTTTTTTTTTTTTTTTTTTTTTTTTTCCTTCTTCCTTCTGGAGACTTTCCCACTGGGCTAAATTCAGCTCCGAGTTCGTCGCTGCGAGTGAAATTGCCGTCTTTGAAGGAAAATAACAACCAGTCTGATTATTCTTTTTTTAATCAGTAAGGGATTACGGATGTATTCCTCAGAGTCAAAACAGAAATTAAACGATCCCGTGCCCCTGGTATAAAAAAAGTTGAAAGTCCCTCTCCTAAAAAATGGAACGAAATCTATTACCCTTTAAAACGAGCCTGAAAGTACTTGTTACATAGTATGAGGAGCAAATTAGAGAGCAACAGAAATAAAATCTCAATTGAAGCCACAGGGAACTGAATCTTGGTATCTGACGGCACCTCGGCTGAGCTAAAGCCAAGTGGAGTTTTGTCAGAGCCTTTCCATTTGATGTTTTCCTCCAAAGTAATTCTCAGTATTGCTCCATCCCCATTACCTAAGCCTGTGTTCAACTAGGCTAATGAGCCCATTACAGAACTCTTTCGGCTTCCGTCTGATGCCGACTTGCAGAGGATCGGCGTGAACTAGAAGCGGGGAGCTGGGGCTGGGAAGCACAGTAGGATGGGAAAGAAACCTGGGGGCTCTCGGAATGCTCGGGTTTGCCATTCAAGCACGACAGCTGCATTTCCGCAAACAAGACAACCTAAATAATTTCGGGTCTAAATCTTCCACGCTTTAGAAACCGAAAAGATAAAGGAAAAGAAGGAGTAAAACTCAGTGCCTGCCAGAGCGGTGTGAGTCGGGCTGAGGTTTGCGGCAACTCTGGGTGCTCCCAGGACCCTCAGCTCAGCCCAGCCCCACCAGGTCCTACTCCAAACCCCCCTTCAGGCCGCTGAAGCTGTGCCTGGGAGGGTTTGGGGCTGGGGAGACAAGGGACCCCTTGCTCCAAGCTGTCCAGAGCTCACTCCATCCACTTCCCCACAGGACAGCAAAATCCACCTATGCTATCTGCATCTGTGGAGGCATAATACAGACTTTTCCAGAATTGCATCTTGACTTTCCTAAATGGATCTGCAGAACTATTTAAGCACGACCCCTTATTTCTACTTGCACAATAATTATCCCAGAAAGAAAAGTAATAACAACAAAAAACAAAAACGGAGTGGGGGTGGGGTGGTGGTGGGTAGGTGTTGCAAAAGAGGTTCAGGTTGCTTTTGCTCCTTCACCTTGAAGTGTTTTATTAGGGCACAAGTGGCTCGTCTCTAAGCACTTTGGATGTGCTTGGGTACCTGTGAGTGCAGATGAGCAGAGGATACCTGCTACAGCAGCAAGTCTGACAGCTGGGCTGTGTGGCTGTTCTCTACCTCAAAGTGTTATAGGACAATGTATGGATGTACATATCTGCCTATTTCTGAGATGTCCTGGATGATTTTTGGCCAGCTATGGTGTTCACGAGGAAAATCAATGTGTCTGTGTGCGTGCCCACAAAAGATTGGTGTGAGAGCAATGTAGGAACAAAACCTACTTGTTAACCATTTTTCAAACTTCCCTTGGAGGGGAAGCACCCAAACGCCGGCATCCTCCTTTTCCTCTGCCTTCCCAGTTATAGCAATGCAATGCAAGCCACACCAGCCCCAAACCACACAGCCGGGCTACACCTCCAAGGACAGATGTGCTCATTCTCTGTCTGTGCCGGGGCCCCCAACTTNGCTGACTCCCCCCCCCCCAAAAAAAAAGAAAAGGAAGGAGCGAAGGAAGGGGGGTTGGAGAGGAGGCAGTGAAAGCTGCACTTTCCTCTGAGCAGAACTAGCGTCCCCTCTGAGGGGCCCCAGCCCTAGGAGCTGCCTCCTGAGCCCTGGGCCTCCCACATGGCAGCAGCAACATCGCCTCCTTCGCAGCCGCAGTAAGGGCAGCCCCACATAATGAACCAGCCTCCAGCTGCTCCATGATGGCCTCGTGGGTTTGCAGTGGGATCAGGTCAGGTCCATGCACTAGTTTTAGATGGGAAACTCTGACAGCCCATTGATTTGGAGCATCCTGCACGACGATGTGACGCTAATGGTCATTTTCTGTGGCTTAAGGGGCTCACTGAAAGATCTGCAGAGATTTGCAGATGTCAAAGGGAAACCTCTGTCAGAAAAACCCAGCAAGATGCATCAATGGAGTGTTTGCTTCCAGCATACCCACACCGAGCAAGTTTTTAACTCAAGGAGGTCAGCTTTGCCTGAGAATCTTTAATAAGCCTTAATTGCACTTCAAAGAAAATGCTCCCCTGCTCTTACCCTCAACCCAGTCATGGGAACAATCAGAGAAATCAGATGGACACAAACCAAACTCCCTATACTCTGGAAAAGAAGTATTTTGTATTTTGAACCAGAGAAACATTTCCTAGAACAATCAGCTCAGCTCTTCTCCTCTGCAACATTATTTCTTTAGATCAATCAAAGTCTCTATATTTTAACTAAGAGGGCTCTCAGCATACTTTGAGGAAGACTGTCCCACTGTTAAATTTTTCAGTTCAAATTTCCAAAGACATTTTGCTGATTCTCTTATACAGTGCAGTGACTACAGTCCACACAAAATCTGGCATCTAACTCCTGCTGGAGATAGAAACCATCTTTAGCAAACGTGGACAGTAAGCCACACATCTAGTTCCCTACCAGCCCAAGTCTTATTGGAAGTCACCAGGATTAAGTGACTAAGTTATCTTTTGGAGAGGGCTGTGCCTTTTTGAAGGTAGACATGCACCTTAGCCCATATAGACCAGAGCAAAGTAGTTTGGAATTTCTCCATTGTGGAACAAACAAAAGCATACCTCCAAGCTTCACCCACCCAAGTGGTTCTGGGGGCATTTTGTGACACCTTGTCTCACGTCTATTCTTCTCTCAGAACACCACTTTTAGGCCTCTCTAGATGAAAACAGGAGCAGAATGGAGGCAAGTTCTGTGCATTCAGATAATGACAGACCATGGAGATATACCAGTTCACTTATCACTTCAGTCACCCACTCCAATTCTAACATCTGTGTTTGACTTGATCTTCCTCAAATCATAGAATCATAGATTCATAGAATCATAGAATTGTTTTGGTTGGAAAAGACCTCTAAGATAACTGAGTCCAATTGTCAATGCACCCCCTGAACCAAGATAGCTCACCGCAATGCTGTGTGATGGCTTGCAGCACCATGGGTTGCCACAGTCACAGCTGAACATCTTACAAGCATGTGTGTGAGATGGGAAATCCTCAACTCGGGCAGAGTGCTTAAAGCACAGAAGGTTTTCAAAGGAGCCTATCAAGAAACAATGTAGTGGTGCAAAGAAGAGAGGCATATATTTTTCTCTCAGACTTCTGTTTAGAGATAAGCTGTTTCCACCTCTCTGTTAATTAACTCACAATCATCAGTTCTGGACCTTGCCCAGATCTCTCCCCCCATGGAACATCTTGCTTTAAATTGTTCTTCTCCTAGTATCCTAGATCATATTTCTCCTTTTATGCTTCCAAGTTGAAGTTTGCTATGTTTGATTATAGTCATCTGCGTTGCTGACCATTTGTAACCCTTTCTATTATTTTCCTCTCCTTGATACTGTTTGAAATGTCTTTCACTTTGTCCTCAAATTTGATCACTAAGCACTGCTCAGCCCTTTCTTCCACCAATTTTGCCTTGCTTTTATTCTCACCAAACTTGAGGCTGCTGCTGCTCCTTCTCTTTTGCTGCACATCCCCACCAGATTATTTTTTTCTTAGCCTTTTCCATGTACTCTACATCTCTCTGTAGAGACCCTTTATGTCTTTCACCCAGTGTCAGCCACATTGTCCTTGCCATTACTGTTACATTTCTAGTTATTCCTGCTTCTTCACAAAGCCTTTGAAGTTGTATAGAGACAATTTGATTCATTAGCATGCTCAGCCTTGCAGTAACTCTAGCTTCTGCTGTAGTTTCTGTATTAGAAGCACATGTTCTGTCTGTAAGTTATGGGAAAAGCCCTACCATCTGATTTTTCCTATACAGCTCAAATTCTACATTAAAAAAATCTTTGTGCCTCTGAACTTGAATAGCTGGTGGTTTTCTACACCAAATTTCCACACCTGGGTATGCCACCCCTTCCTCCTTTCCTCTCTACTATGACAGCAAACCCTTGTGAGAAATCTTCTTTCTCTTTCATCTCGGGTCTGGAAGGTTTTCTGACAGTTGTATGTGCTTGCAGTTTTTTCATGGTGTTTCAGCAGAGCTGTAGTTATTCTGAGTATTTCCTTGGTGAGATATCACTTAGCTTTTTAGGTTGTGATCCATTGGTAGCACTTTTCACCAGACATCTTTACACCACCTTCATTGGCCTCTTTGGGCTGGGAGGCAGATAACCACCTCATTTATTCTTCTGGCTATCAAGATATTGCACCAGACTCCTCCACATATGACTACCTGAAAGAACTCTTGCCTTCTTAACTCACAGGTAGTTTGTCCCATCACAGACATCATCAAAAAACAGCAGTGTAGGCATCAAATGTATAAAATATGCTTAACAATTTGCTTGCTTAGTCTTCCTGTGCTGCCTCTGCTGCTCTGCTTTGTCTACACAGTGTAGCTTCTGGATCTTCTTCACCTTCTTTTATTGCTTCTCCACTGTCCATTGGGTTTGTGTGCTGCTTCAAACACATCACAAACAGCCATTAACTCTCAGAGGAGCTTTACTTTATGACTGTATTAAAAAACATAGTGTCTTGAGTAAGAGACTTCCTAAGAAAACTGCACCATGGGACCACTTGTTGCTCTGGTCATGCAGTTTATTCCCCTCCTTCTACTCGTTTGCCAATGCTTTTTCTAAAGCTCTTCTTACCTGCCTGTCTCTTAACACAGTTTTTGTTGAGGAAGCCAAGCCTGCCTGCTTCATGTTTTCCCTTGGGTCTGTTCCCCGCTCCTAACCAAGGTTGCCTACAGATCTGGCTTTGAAGATCTTCTGTGACATGTTGGCTGTAGTCAGTGTCTCTTCCCTCAGCTGATGTCACCTCAGGGATCCCTCTGCAGCAAGCTGAGAGAGTAACATTGGCTCCACTTACTTTGATCAAAATGAAATCCATTTACAAGTGCCTGATGAGCCTGCACAAGCAGGCCCACAGGTTTCTAAGCCAAAACTAGCTGATATAAAAACTATATCAGCTTTAGCTTTGGTCAAATCCTTTTAATAGCCAAGATGAGGCAAAGCCTTGAAGAAAAAAAAAAAAGTATTTCATTTGAATTTGAGAGCATTTCCTTTTTGTTTAGCTCAAATGACTTTCTCACCACCAGTTATGCAAAATCAATGTAAGATCAGTTAAGTCAAAATAAGTGTCCGTACAGGGTTTTACCTCTCAATTTTAAAAAGTGAATTTAAAGTCACTTCCCTGCTTGGAAAAAAAGCCCATTTCTAGAGGCCAGCTGGGCACTGATTTTGAATGGAGTTCAGATGTATCAGGTCTGGGTGAAGATGGTGGAAGCAGATGGGTCTCAGTGATGCTGGAAGTTAGAGTCAATCCCAGCACCTATGGCAATTCAGCCTGGATGTCCTTCAAACCCTGGTAAAATCTGGCTTTGAGTTGCTGTTCCAATGAGCTGGAGTGGGTGATCCCTGTGTTAGAAAAGTTAATTATTCTTTGTGACTGTATTGCAAGTCTCTGCTTGTTTTTGCTAACTTGTTTTCTCAAACTCAATAAGCACAGCAGTCATTCAAGTGTAAAAATAAGGGGTTTCAGCCCAAAATGTTACCATCCACTTTACTAAGTTTTCCCTTTTTGAGTATTTCCAACTATTGAAGTCTACATTCTGGCAAATCCTCTTCAAAGGAAGGAGAGAAGAGGGTGTTTGCAGCCAGGAAACTTTGTATAGTCAATCTTTTCTTTACATCTTCAAGCCCTAGCATGAGGATGTCAGGCCTGACCTTGGACAAGATGTAGAAAACACTGTTCAAAACCAAACATTTGAAGTGTTAGGCAAGGACCTCTTCTATGTGCTCAGTTCTTCACTTTCCAACCATTTCCTAACCAGTTTGCTCCAGCATCCTGAATCCCTGCACATGCCAGAAGTGTGCTAGCACTTGTGTACACATGACAGCTATGCCCTAGCATGATTTCTTCTCCTTAGGCACAGCTGCCCATTGCACCACAAGCTTGTCACCAGTGTGAGTGGGATAGCTTGAATTTGTTTCAGTATTTTCTTCTTTTAATATATTTTTTCTTTCCTGTAGTTCAATTTTGCTGCCACAAATCATAATCACAGAATTGGTTTGTATGGAAAAGACGTCTAAGATTGTGAAGTCCAACCTTCAACTCCACACCACCATGGTCACTAAACTATGTCCCACAGTGCCATGTCCACACGTTTTTTGAGACATTCAGGGATGGTGACTTCACCACCTCCTTGGGCAATTTGTTCCCATGTCTGACTTCTCTTTCTGTAAATAATTTTTCCTAATATCCAATCTAAATCTCCCCTGGCAAAATTTGAGGCCATTTCCTCTATTTCTATTACCAGTTACCAAAAATGGTTGGTGTCATAGAAGGAAGTTACGAAGCATTCTCTGAAGGTCTTTGATTGTGTTGCTGCAGCCTCTAGGTTTGATGCTCCTGGGGTTTTCCCCACTTCTGTAAGACTCACAGAAACGATATATTACTAGATATCTCTGGGATTACTGCTGGAACTGTTCCCTTGACAAAAAGAGGGTGCAGGCTTTCACAGAATCATTAAGTTTGGATAAGACCTCCAAGATCATCAAGTCTAACCTTCTACCCAACATCTCCAGGACCACTAGACCATGTCCCAAAGTGCCACATTTACCCATTTTTTGACACCTCCAGGGATGGCAACTCCACTACCTCCCCGGGCAGCCTGTTCCAATGCCTGACCACTCTTTCAATAAAGAAATTCTTCCAGATATCCAACTTAAGCCCCGCCTGGTGCGGCTTGAGGACACTTTCTCTTGTATTGTCATTAGTTGCTTGGAAGAAAAGGCCAGCACCAGCCTCACTCCAACCTCCTTTCAGGTTGCTGTAGAGAGCAATGAGGTCTCCTCGCAGCCTCCTCTTCTTCAGGCTAAACAATCCCATCCCACTCAGCTTCTCCTCATGAGATGCTCTCCAATTCCCTCCCCAGCTCTGTTGCCCTAATGTCCTTCATGATGGAAAGGAAAGTCTGGAACAGAGAGAATTTGAACTCAGGCATCATGAGGCATCAGATAACTAAGACAATCCTTTCACTCCTGCACCCAGTGGAGTTTTATTTCCAGGCTGGATTTATGTTGACTTTGGGAGACAAAGGCAGAATTTATGTCTGCTAGTGTGCATTAACTCCTGTCCCGACCAGCACTAATTACCACTAATTATATGGGACACTTAATTCTTCTAGCAGCGTTACTGCTGGCCTTACACTTCGGAAAGTGCTTTTGGGTAAGGTAGCTTACTTTGAAAAGATATTTATGTGGGGAATAAATATAGAGTGGCTAATATACTATAAATTCACATCACTGGATAGTGGGTTTTAAAGTCTCTAAACCATGGAGGTCTCTGGGCATGAAGACAGACAAAGCCTCAAGTAAGAACTTACTCAATAGAAAGGGTGGCAGGATCACCCTGCGTGATCTTGGGAAAGTAATTTTGATCTGGCATTTCTCCTCTGTAAGACTGGAAAAAACAATATGTTCCCTAACCCTCTCAGGAGTATAAGATTTATTTTCTCTGCCTTGCCAATCATTCTCTTTGCTTAAAAAACCCAAATCTCCAAACACTAATTGTTTTTATGTGTTTGCAGTATAAGACATAGAAAGATATAAAAGCATCATACTTTTCTATATTGTATTTTCCTCATTGTGTTGCACTGCAAACTTGAGCACTTCATTGTGCAGGGGCTCAGCTATTTGCTGAGAGGATGAATTAAGTCATCCAGAGTGCTTCAGCCTTTTGGCTGAGCAGTGCCACAGAGCTGGAAGGTATAATTTAGGCCAAATTACTCTTTTCTCTAGAAGTCAGAAGCCCAGATTTTGCAATGAATTAATGAAGCCAGTTCACACTCCTCTGTGCCCCCTATCCTGCAAATATAGGGCAGGAAGCTATGGCTTTAAATCACCAAATTCCTTTCACTTCCTTTGGTCTGGGCTTTTATTTTCTTCTGACTTGGATGTCAGGGTCCAGCCTGGGAAGTCAGAAGATGTCAGGTGAACCTGATCCTCTCTGGCATCAGCATCTCTGCAGTTCAGCTTGGTATGTTCCCTTCCTGATTCTACACAGTCATCTAAGGGCTCAGCAACAGGAGCCTGGATGGTTTCATTGATGTTGTTGCCTGCTGCTGTAGTTTGGGAGGCTTTACTGATAGACCCACAAACATCTTGTCTCCCTGAACCCTGGTAAGGGGCTGATGCCCACCACACTGTCAGATCCATGGAGAAGAGCCAATAAAGTATATCAGGTACCTAGCTCATTCACTGTTAACGTGGATCCATGAGGATTCCCAGCTCTAGGAAGTTTTCCTCAGTGGCAGGTCATGGTGTGTCAATGTCAGGGGTGTGATAGTGGTGACAGATGAGTGCTGTTTCCAAATCTGCCAGTGAAAGGCTGACTTGGTGCCCTGCCAGAATGCATGAGCTTGCTGCACACAGCCAAGCCAAGCTGGCTCTGCCTCCAAGGGTTCCTCATCTTTGGATAGAATCTTTGCCCACAGGTCCTTCCTTTAGTCTCACCAGCAGTTGCTGAGTTTTCATCTGCTTCCACCAAAGGCACTTTGTTGCTGTTGCCTTTTCCTTGATTACTGAATGGATGGAGGTGGCAGTTCAGTGCTCCTACAATGCTGGTACAGTGGTGATCTCTGTACTTCTGAAGCCATTCCAGGGATGATCTCCATATCCACAGTTCCAAAAGACATCCCAAAGAGGTGCTTCTCCTTTTTCCCTCCAGAAGCAATAAGCTGGCTCATCTTTTCCCTGGAATCACTCACCACAATGGAAACACTTATTCCAGCCCTTCCTGTTGCCCTCATGGAAATGCCCATGTCAGGATCAGGGGTCTTCAACCTTAGGCAGGCTGCCCCTTCCTTGAGCTCCCCTCTCTGGGGCATGTAAACTACATTTGGGGTTGATTTTTGTCCTTTCTCTGATCATCCAGCTATCTGTGAACATTTTTCTGAGTGTTTCTTTAAACAATATGCCCACTAAGATGGAATCAGCCATACCACATACGTGGGTTTTTTAAAGCAAATAATCTTGTATCTGCTGATGGATGCCAAGGTTCTCTGCACTACATGAAGCAACTCTCCATCTGTTTTGTGAGTTTTAGGTGAAACCACAGGTGTCTTGTTTGCCCAAATAAAGCAGAATGCAAGCATGTGTAAGTGCTTTCAGTGGCCTGGATGGCTGGCAGTGTCCTCTGCTGCCCTCCCCTCCTAACTCCACAGAACCACAGAATCTGAGTTAGAGATTGAAGGGGCCTCCAGAGATCATCCAATCCAACCCCTGTGCTAAGCAGGATCCTGTAGGGTAGTTTGCACTGAAATGCATCCAAGTCTCTAGAGAAGGAGACTTTACAACAGGATCACAGGATGTCAGGAGCTGAAAGGGACCCAAAGAGATCATCAAGTCCAACCCTCCTGCCATAGTGGGACCATACAATCCAGCTCATGTCACAGAGGAATACATCCAGACAGGCCTTGAAAGTCTCAAGAGAAGGAGACTCCACAACCTCTCTGAGCAGCCTGCTCCAGTCCTTCATCACGCTCACTGTAAAGAAGTTTCTGCTCATGTTGAGGTGATACCTTCTCTGTTTCAGTTTGTAGCTGTTGCTCCTTGTCCTATTGCTGCTGACCACTGAAAAGAGATTGGCCCCAGCCACTTGACACCCACCCCTCAGATATTTGTACACATTGATCAGATCTTCTCTTAGTCTTCTCTTCTCCAGACTAAACAGCCCCAGGGCTCTCAGTCTCTCTTGTAGGGGAGATGCTCAAGTCCCCCAGTCATTCTATTCCATTAATATTTTTCTTGAGCTCATAGGTAATTCATTACTGTTGGTGCATATATCATGCAAAAATTATCCTTGTGGCTCTCTGCTGGACTCTTTCCAGGAGGTTCCCATCTCTCCTGAACTGGAGAGCCCAAAACTGCACACAGTATTCCAGGTATGGTCTCACCAGGGCAGAGTAGAGGGGCAAAAGAACCTCCTTAGACCTGCTGGACACACCTTTCTTAATGTGCTTTTCTTGATACTTCTACAAATAAGAGGCAATGTTTGGCCTTTGCATTCAGATTAAACTTTCACAATTATCTCTCTCTAATTCCTACGATTTAAACTTGACTAAAAAAAAAAAAACAAAAAAAAACCAAAACAAAACACAAAAAACCCCAAAACCAAAAAAACACCCACAAACCCAACAAAACACCAGAAAACCAAACCCCAAACCAATAAGGGAAGGGGGCTGCATTTTCAACAAGTTGTTACCCTTTTCTATTTATCTCCATCTCTGCATGACACTTTCTGTCACAGGCTACCCACAAGTCAGCACTTGTAAAAGCTCAACAGGACACCTTATTCTCTCACTTCTTCCAGTTTTAACTCACTGGTAAATTGTAGAATGGCTTTGGTTATAAAAGACCTTTAAGATGATTGAGTCCAACCATTCTCTACCTCTACCAAGTAAGCACCACACCTCTGCCTCAAACACCTCCAGGGATGGGGATTCAATCACCTCCTTTAACAGCCTGTGTCAGCGTTTGAGAACACTTTCAGTTAAAAAGTTTCTTCTAATCACCAACCTAAACCTCCCTTGGTGCAACTCGAGGCCACTTCCTCTCCTCCTATCACTTGTTACTAAGAAGAGACTGACCTCCATCTTACTACAACCTTCTTTCAGAGAATTGTAGAGAGAGAAAAAGTCCCTCCTCAGCCTCCTTTCCTCCAGACTAAACAACCTCCATTCCTTCAGCTGCTCCTTACCAGCCCTGTTCTCCAGACCCTTCATACCAGCTTCTTTCTCCAGACCTGCTGCAGCACCTCAGTGTCCTTCTAGTGGTGAGGGCCCTGAAACTGAGTGCAGCACTGAAGGTGTGCCCTCCCCAGTGCTGAGCACAAGGGGATAATCACTGCCACAGACCAGGACAGTACCAACTTCAACAGAACTACTCCCATTCATAAGGCTGTAAGCAGTGGGATCCTCCTTTCCTACTCCCTGACTGAGAGCACAGGAGAGAGAAGCTGCTTCTGAGAGGCTTGCTGGTTCATGTTCATTACCACCAGCTATCAGGCAGCTCTCGTTGAAGCTCCACAGCCTTTCAAAACCACCGCAGCTTTCCATTTCACATAGAAATATGCAGCAGCTTCGTTTGTATCAAAACTGCATAAATAGAAAGTTAATCTAAGGCTAGCAGTGCTCCCCAAGAGCAGTAATTTCTTTTAAAGGCTGAATACAAAGAAGGCTAAATACTGTCTATAAATAAGATTTTTATTTAATACAGGAGTGATTTAATAATATTCCTGGTAAAATCTTCCCTGCCAGTTTCACCTCCAACTAGAGGGTCTTCTTTCCTGAGCAAAACTGGCTTGCTGAGACAAGAACTCGGGGCCCAGTAAACTGTGATTTTTTTTTCACGTGATGAATGGACTAGAATATCTGTCTTATGAGGAAAGGTTGAGAGACCTGGGGTTGCTTCATCTGGAAAAGAGAAGACTGATAGGGGATCTTATTAATGTTTATAAAAGGGTGCAGTCTCTTTTTGGTGGTGCCCTGAGACAGGACAAGGGGCAATGGATACAAACTGGAACACTGGAACACGAGGAAAAACTTCTTTACTGCCAGGGTGGCAGAGCACTGGAACAGGTTTCCCAGTGAGGTTGTGGAGTCTTCTCCAAAGACATTTAAAGACTCATCTGGATGAGTTCCTGTCTGGCCTGTCTTAGGTGATCCTGTTCTGGCAGGGGGGTTGGACTTGGTGATCTTCAGAGGTCTCTTCCAACCCGTACCACTATGATTCTATGGCGGATTCATGCAACTCAAGCTTTTCTATCCATAAGAAAGAGGAAAAACACCTCATTAAGGAAGTATTAGTTAATCAGAAGGCACCCCTTTCACAATAGGAGTTACTACAGGGATTTAAAAGCACATTCTAATTATAATAGTTTCCTAATTATCTGCCTAACATCTCATTTTTCTGTCTAATCCCACTTTTAATTATATAGTTTTTTTTTTTTTTTCATCACACAACTGAAGTACTCTGTTTTCCAGCAAATAAATCCTTTTAACTGGTGATGTCAAAGAATAAATATTCTTGCTGCCCCCTGGAACACGCATGCTGTCTGTCAGGGAAATGCCTTGCCAGTGGTTTTGGATAAATCCCATGGATGTGCTCCTTGGCAAGAGTCTCATTCAAAGCCTTGCAGGTTTCTTCAAGTGATAGAAACCACTCCAAACCACATACCTCTCTGCAGATGCCGGCTGCAAACATTTTCCAGTACTTGCTTTTGGTTTTCAAATTCGTGTGCCTTGGGCCCCACCACCTTCTGACTATGTTAAAGAGGGACTTAGAACTGCTTGAGAGAGTCCAGCACAGAGCCACAAAGATGATTAAGGGAATGGAACATCTCTCTTTCAAGGAGAGACTGAGGGAGCTGAGGCTCTGCTGCTTGGAGAATAGGAGACTGAGAGGTGACCTCATCAATGTTTGTAAAGATGTAAAGGGTGAGCACCAGAAGGATGGAGCCAGACTCTGCTCAGTGATGCCCAATGACAGGACAAGGGGTGGAAGCTGAAGCATAAGAAGTTTCATGTGAATGTGAGGAGGAATTTTTTTCCCTGTGAGGGTGACAAAACACTGGAACAGGCTGACCAGACGGATTGTGGGGTCTCCCTCTCTGGAGGTATTCAAAACCCACCTGGATATGTTCCTGTGTGATCTGGTGGAGGTGATCCTGCTCTGGCAGAGGGGTTGGACTGGATGAGATTTTGAGGTCTCTTCCAGCCCCTGGCATTCTCTGATTCTCTGATGTTTGATGGGATCCTTGCCACCACCTGATGCAGGAATAGGATTTGGCCTCTGAAGCAAGACAGCATACAATTTGTAGAATGGAAGCAATATTGGATCTTTGTTATCTGTGAGCATCTGGTCATTGAGATCTTGCTTAGTGATTAGCCAGCTGAGAGGAAACCCAGTGGAGAGCAAGGAGAGGAGATCCCACACAAAGGGTTCCCATTTCCAGCACCCATCTTGAGTTTCCTGCCCTATTTCTGAGCAAATCCCAGCTCTCTAGTCCTGGAGAATTAAGAAAAAATAAAACAACAAAACCAAATAACCATCATTCATAGATGCTGTCAGGCTTAATGGATGCTTATAAATGGCTTGTACAAAAGGTGCCATATCAGTGAAAAGTGCTCTTCTCCATGATTATTCAAATGCTCATTAAAATGCATTTTGCTCCATCCTTCCCCTTGGCTTGTGTGGGAGGCAATTGAAAGATTGAGGCTTTGTGGGAAAATGGGAGAGCATAAGCATTTCCCTTTGGGTGTGGGGGCGGCAAGTTTAGAGAGTTAAGGACTTTTGGCATGCAGGTAGGGTTTCACCCAAGGCTTTTCGGCTCCCAGCCAGGCTACAAGCTCCAACAGACCTGGGGTGGGTGAGTTCCCTTCAGAAAGAAAAGCCAGGGATTAATGGTACCATCCTCTGCTCTGAGATTTGCATGCATCATTTCCTTAGCTTTGCTCCTGATGGAATTAGGGACCAGCCTTTGGTGAAGATTATCCTTAATGTGTACTTAAAAATGAATGTGACTGTGGTAAAACTTAGGGAATAATTTCTAAGCAGTGAATGTAATGTGAGATACAGACTATTTAGTTGCCCTGTGAACCTGGGCACCTGTGTAGGTACACTGAATCACAAAATCATAGAATTGCTTCAGTTGAAAAAGATCTCTGAGATCATTGAATCCAGCCATCAACCTAAGACTACCATGGTCATTAAACCATGCTCTAAAGTGCCAAGTTCGCATGTTTCTTGAATATTTTCAGGGATGGTGACTCCACCACATCCATGGGCAACCTATTCCAATGCCTGACTGCTCTTCCATTGGCTATTTACCTAATAGCCAATCAAAACCTTCCCTGGTGCAATCTGAGGCCATTTCCTCTTGTTCTATCACCTGACATTAGGGAAAAGAGGCTGACCCCCACCTCCAACCTCCTTTCAGGGAACTGTAGTGAGCAATAAAGTCTCCCCTCAGCCTCCTTTCCTCCAGACTAAACAACCCCATTTCCCTCAGCTGCTCCTCACCAGCCCTGTTCTTCAGACCCTTAATCAGCTTCATTGCTCTTCTCCGGACCTGCTCCAGCACCTCAATGTCCTTCTTGCAGTGAGGGGCCCAAAACTGAAACCAGTATTGAAGGTGCAGCCTCACCAGTGCTGAGTTACAGGGGCATGATCAGTTCCCTGGTCCTGCCGGTTACAACATTCCTTATCCAGGCCAGGATGACGTTGGCCTTCTTGGCCACCTGAGCACACTGCACTCTGCTGGCTCACCTTCAGCCATCTGTCAACGAGCACCTCTAGGTCATTTTCTGCTGGGCAACTTTCCAGCTACTCTGCCCCAAGCCTGCTGTGTTCATGGGACTGTTTTGAAGTGCAGTATCCAGCACTTGGCCTTCGCAGGATCACAGGGTGTTAGGGGTTGGAAGTGATCTCTGGAGATAATTGAGTCCAACCCCCCTTGTCTTGTTAAACCTCATACAACTGACCTCAGCCCATTGATGCAAGATGTCCAGGTCCCTCTGCAGAGCCTTCCCTCCCTCTAGAGATCAAAACCCTCTCCCAGCTTAGCGTCACCTGCAAACATATCCATATAATATAGAAATGCTTCCTCCTCTGTGGATGTTTCATTATGTCTTACTGACTCCTTCATGGCAGCCTGATCTTCCCAGCTTCTGCTGTAATTTCCAGACTTTAAAGCATAAAGAAGACATGATACATCTTCATCCTTTTCATTGCATTGGACAGCATCCTGGCATTTGAGCTGGATGTCTAGACACAACATTTTTCACCCTCCACAGCTCTCTACAGCTTCATGTACAGCTGCATGCCCTCAAACGGCATCCACAAAGGATGAGAACGTTTGGGTTTTTTCCTGCCAGCTTCCAAATCAGCAGCATTAGCTGTAGATGTGAAAAATGTGGATTTCCTGGAAGGGAGTTTCTATCCAAAATGCAAAGAATGTTATGACTTTTGGGGTAAAAAACCACCACAAGTAATTAATAGATTCATAGATTGGTTTAGGTTGGAAGGGATCATCTAGTTCCAACTCCCATGCCATAGACAGGGACACCTCCCACTCGCCCAGCTTGCATAAGTCCTAATGCAACCTGGCCTTGATCACCTCCAGGGAGGGGACATCCACGACCTCCCTGGGCAAACTGTTCCAGTGTCTCACCAAATAATAATTAATTATTAATGAAACTGTGCTTACTTGCTCATACCACTATTTTAAAGGCTGGAAGATGCTTCTGTAGGTCATGATGACTGCTCCCAAGTGCAGTCAAGAATGGCGGGGTTTGAAAGCAACCTTTGAGATCACATAGTCCAACCACTCTGCTAACACAGGTATGCCTAGATCAGATTGCACAGGAATGCATCCAGGTGAGTTTTGGAACTCTCCAGAAAAGACGACACCACAACCTGTCTGAGCAGCCTGTCCTCTAACTGGGCACCACTGAAAAGAGCTCAGCCTCATGATCATGACCTCCTCCCTTTAGATATTTATATGCATGGAGAAGCTCTCCTTTCAGTCTTCTTTTCTCCAGACTAAACAGACTCATGTCGCTCAGCCTCTCCTCACAAGAGAGATGCTGAAGTCTGTTTGTCATCTTTGTGGCCTCATGTTACATTCTCCCCAGTGTTTCCCTATCTTTCTTGAAATGGGGAGTCCAGAGATGGACACAATACTCCAGGTGTAGCCTCATCATCACAAAGTAGAGGAGGAGAACCTCCCTTGACTTGCTGGCCACACTCTTCTTAATGCAACCCCAGAACACTCTCAGCTCTGAGGGCGCACATCTGGCTCATGCCCAGGTCCTTCTTCACAGAAGTCGGAGTAGTCCTTTGCTCACCCTTGCCATGTAGTGCCTCAGTAGTGACCCCTCCACTACCATTTTAACTTCTTTTTCCCCCTCTGCTGGGGAATACCATTTTTGTCTTCTCTTTCCTTCATATTAAGACAAATGCTCACTGCCACTGCAGACAGCTGCTGGGATGAACTCAAACTCCTCTGGTCCATTACACAACTCCAGGGACTGGCACTTCTCATGCTTCCTTTGCAAAGGCTGAAGTGATGGTGCAAACTGTGGAGCAGGGGTGAGTCAGGCTCTGTGAATGTTTCTTCTCCATGCAAGCCCAGTTTGATCCTAACCATACCCCAAACTTTGCTCTATACCCTCTGGCAGGTCCTTGTGCTCTACACTCAGACAATAAACTGCCAAATTTCAAGTATTTTTATTTAAAAAAAATCTTTTGCAGCTGGTGCCTTTTTCCATCTGCTACCTCTGTGTCTTTCTCATGTTGCATCTCCATGTGCTGTTCTACCCATGTCTCTGCAGATCCTGAGGTAGCCTTCAGTGCCCACCTCTCACCCAGCAGTTGGAGGTGATGCTTACCAAGGAACTGTAAGAAGGGTCAGCAGTGTGCTCAGCTTCCTGCTTTCGTTTTCTTCATCCTAACTTGTCTTCATCCACTAGCCACTGTGACTGCCTTCTCCCACCACATGGAAAGGGATCAGAACGGTGATCACCAGAGTGGTGATCAGTGGCACAATGTCCACCTGGAGCCCAGTGACAAGTGGCATCCCTCACGATGGGACTGCTGGGACCAGTGCTGTTTAACATCTTTTTCAGTTACATAGACAGAGGAACTGAGCACACCCTCAGTAAGTTTGCAGATTACACCAAGCTGTGTGGCACAGTCGACTTGCTAGAGGGCAGGGATCCATCCAGAGGGACCTGGACAGGCTGGAGAGGGGGGCCCAAGCCAACCTCATGACATTCAACAAGGCCAACTATATGGTTCTACACAGTCCCAAGCACAACTCCAGACTGGGTGGTGAGTGGCTGGAGAGCAGCCCTGAGGAAAAGGACCTGGGGGTCTGGGTGGATGAGAAGCTCAACATGAGCCTGCAGTGTGTACTTGCAGCCCAGACAGCAACTGTGTGCTGGGCTGCATTAAGAGAAGTCCAGCAGGGCAAGGGAGGGGATTCTCCCTTTACTCTGCTCTTGTTAGACCCCACCTGGAATACTGTATGCAGTTCTGGAGCCTTCACCACAAGAAGGATATGGAAATGTTGGAGCAAGTGCAGAGGGCCACGAAGATGATCAGAGGGCTGCAGCAGCTCTGCTATGAGAGAGTTGGGGTTTTTCAGCCTGGAGAAGAGAAGGCTTAAAGGAGACCTTAGTAGCTTTCCAATGTCTGAAGGGGACCTACAGGAGGGCTGGGGAGGGACTTTTCACAAGGTCTTGTAATGACAGGACAAGGGGTATTGGGTTTAAACTGGCAGAGGGGAGATTTAAACTGGATGTTAGGAGGAAGATCTTTACAGTCATGGTGGTGAGACACTGGAATGGGTTGTTGTAGTGGGTTTGCAGTGACCTGCCCCCCCACCTTTTAAAACCCCGGCTAAAACTCAGAAAAACACACTGGAAGTTAATAAATGAAGCTTTATATTTACAGCAATGCAAATATACAAGCAAATATTTACAAGATATAACAGATATTTACAGAAATATACAGTAAAAAGGGAATACAGACACCACACCCCTCCTGGAGACCAAAATCCCCAAGAGAGGGAAACCAAACCCCCCTACCACCTTTCCCCCTTTCCCCCAGCTTTATCTCACCACTTGATGATGCTGCAGATAAGCTGAAGATCAGTCAGAAAGATTAGTGGCAGGAAGGAATGAAGGGTTTTAGTGATTTTACTCTGAATTAGTTCAAAGGCAGAGAGACAAAGGAAAGAAGCTGCCAAAGCCAGCACGGACCCAGAGCAGACAGACTCTGCAAGCACACTGCCTTATCTGGATGTTTTGGGAACATTCTCAAAACAATCTTCTTTCTTCTCTCTCAGTGAAACTAGGTGAAGTGACACTGTATATTTAACTCTCTCTCAGCCAATAGTCCAATTTCTCACTCAAATTCTCCAATTAGCTCAAACCAACACAGTTGTCCAGGGAGGTTGTGGCTGCTCCCTTCCTGGAGGTGTTCAAGGCCATGTTGAATGAGGCTTTGAGTGACCTTTTCTAGTGGGAGGTGTCTCTGCCTATGGCACAGGGGATTGGCACAGGATGATCTTTGAGGTCTCTTCCAACCTAAACCATTCCATGATTCTATGATTCTAAATGTCAGGGGTGTTTTTTGTTCCATTTTTAATCACTCCATTTCTTAGATAATTCAAGTAGCCTCTGCTTGATATACCAGTGATGACACTGGCTGCTCTTGTAACAAATTTAGGTGATTTAGCAGGCAACATACTAGCAGGCAAACTTTTTTCTGCATGCTAGATTTCTGTGTGGAGGGTTGATGCTCCACAAGGATTCGTAGCCCCAGGACTGGAGCATCATAACTTAGAATCATAGAATTGTTGTGGTTGGAAAAGACCTCCAAGATCATCGAGGCCAGCTGTAGATATAACAGCACCATGGCCATTAAACCGCATCCCAAAGTGCCATGTCCATAAGTGTTTTGAACACCTCTAGAGATGGTGATTCCATCACCTCCCTAGGCAACATGTTCCAGTGTCTGCTGGAGCCAATGAAGTGACAAGAACAGAGTAAGGGCACAAATTCAGTCCCTTAGGTAGAGTCTCCTCTCTCCTTAGGAGAGGTCTAAAGCTCCTGCATCCCCTAGTAAATCTGCACCCAGTGCACCCAGCTTCATGTTGCACTTACCAGCGTTCACATACTTCCCTGCCAAGTAATTAAAATGCAGTAGACAAATGATGTGTGAGCAAGAAGGTGTGGGTGCTAAACACATTGGGAGGGTGGGGTGGGGGATGGGGACAGAAATTTGTCTTCCTTTGCAGACACAGTAGAAATGTGATTGTCACTTTAAAAGAAGCTCTCCTTTAGATTCTTAGCTGTGGTGTTTGGCCACATAACACTGATAACTCAACTGTGCTTAACATCCCATATCAAAAGCCTGGAAAACTGGTCCTCAGCTGTTTGCATGCTTCACCTCACCCCTTGGCAGGATCTCTAAGAACCTATGCCTTGTCCACCACATCCAATGAACTCCAAGCCTGACAGCACCATCTCTACACAAAAAGGTGTCAATAAAATCAGTCTGGTTGGTACACAATGTGAAGGATGACTTCAGCTTTGGAAGAATGCAGGCATGTAGATTATAGAATCATAGAATGAGGGTTGGAAGGGACCCCTGGGGATTGTCTAGTTCAATCTCTCTGCCAAAGCAAGTATACCAAAATCAGGCTGCACATGATCACGTCCAGCTTGACTTTGAATGGCTTCAGAGAATCACTGAATGTTAGGAGTTGGAAGGAATCTCCAGAGATCATTGAGTCTAACAGTCCTGCCAAAGCAGCATCACTTAGGGCAGGTCACACAGGAACACATCCAGGTGAGTTTGGAAAGTCTCCAGGGAAGGAGACTCCATAATCTCTCTGGGCAGCCTGCTCCAGGGCTCCAGCACTCTCATTGTAAAGAAGTTTACCCTCGTGTTGGGGTGGAACCTGCTATGTTCCAGCTTGTAGTTCCTTATCATAGAATCATAGAATCAATCAGGGTTGGAAGGTACCACAAGGATCATGTAGTTCAAACTCCACTGCCATGAACAGGGACACCCTACCCTATATCAGGCTGCCCACAGCCCCATCCAGCCTGGCCTTAAAAACTTCCAGAGATGTGGCCCCAACTACCTCCTTGGGCAACCCATTCTAGGGTCTCACCGCTCTCATGGTGAAGAACTTCCTCCTCATGTCCACCCTGAATCTCTCCTCCTCCAGCTTTGCTCCATTCCCCCTAGTCCTCTCACTACCTGATAGCCTAAAAAGTTCCTCCCCAGTTTTTCTGTAGGCCCCCTTCAGATACTGGAAGGCCACAATAAGGTCACCTCGGAGCCTCCTCTTCTCCAAACCGAACAGCCCCAACTCTTTCAGTCTGTGCTCATAGCAGAGGTGCTCCAGCTCTCTGATCATCCTCGTGGCCCTTCTCTGGATACTCTCCAGCATGTCCACATCCCTCTTGGAATAGGGGCTCCAAAACTGGACACAGTACTCCAGGTGTGGTCTCACCAGATAGAGTAGAGGGGGAGAATCATCTCCCTCGACCTGCTGGCCACACTGCTCCTGATGCAGCAGATGCCAGCTCTGGCTGGCTTTCTGGGCTGCAAGTGTACACTGTCCTATCATTGGGCACCATCAAACAGCATGGCACCTTCATCTTGACACTCACCCCTCAGATACTTATAGACATTCACCAGATGCCCTCTTAGCCTTCTCTTCTCCAGACTGAACAGCCTTTCTTCATAGGAGAGATCACAGAATCACAGAATGTCAGGGTCTGCAAAGGACCTCAAAATATCATCCAGTCCAACCCCTCTGCCAGAGCACACAGGAACATAACCAGGTGGGTTTTGAATATCTCTAGAGAAGGAGACTCCACAGCTCCCCTGGGCAGCATGTTCCAGAGTTCTGTCACACTCTGTCACAGGGAATAAATTCTTACTCATGTTCACATGGAACTTCCTATGCCTCAGCTTCCACTCACTGTGTCTTGTCCTGTCATTGGGCATCACCCAGCAGAGCCTGGCTCCATGCTCCTGACACTCACCCTGCACATCTTTATAAACATTGATGAGGTCACCTCTTTTCCAAACTAAAGAGCCTCAGCTCCCTCAGTCTCTCCTCAAAATAGAGATGTTCCATTCCTTCAGACAACTTTGTAGCTCTGTGCTGGACCCTCTCAAGCAGTTCTATGTCCCTCTTGAACTGGGGGACCCAGAACGGGACACAGTACTCCAGATGTGGCCTCAGCAGGGCAGAGTAGAGGGTGCACATTGCTGGCTCACAGCCAACCTCCCATCCACTAGGATCCCCAAATCCTTTTCCCCTTCTCTGCCTTCCAACAGGTCAGTCCTCAATCTATAATGATTCCTGGGGTTGTTCTTTCCTAGGTGCAAGACTCTATGCCTGCCCTTGTTGAATTTCATTCCATTTCTCCCTGCCCAACCCTCAAGCCTATCCAAGTCTGGCTGAATGGCAGCACAGCCTTCTGGTATCTAAGCCACTCCACCCAGTTTGGTGTCATCAGCAAACTTGCTGACAGGGCTCTCTGTGCCCTCATTCAGGGCATTGATGAATATAGCAAACAGAACTGGTCCCAGTACTGACCCCTGTGGGACCCTACTAGTTACAGGCCTCCGAGACTCCATCTCATTGACCACAAGATAACGGACAGAATTTCCTTGATTATATTTTCCGCTGGATGGGAGTACTAAGACACACTATACAGGCAGTTCTCCAAAGACCAATGTAGTAGGTTAGAACTGGGTTGAGCTGGGGTTATGGTGTGTTTTGCGGTGCTGCAGCTAAGCATTGATAAAGCAGCAGTGTTGTGACTACTGCTGGGCTGAGCACCCAGGCTGGGGTGTTTTTTTTTTGGTTTTTTTTTTTTTTTCCCAACATCTCCCCGCCCCAAGATGCTAGGAGGATCCAGACTGGCCAAAGGGATATTCCATACCATATGACGTCAGCTCAGATATAAGAAGGAGGTAATAGGAGGAAGTTTGGGGAAGATTTGTCTATGGTGTCGATCCTCCAAGAGTAACCATCCAGCGTAGAGAGCCCTGCTTCCAAGACCAGAACATCGTCCAACTGATGGGAAGTAGAGATTAATATCTCTCTCTGCTCTTGCTTCCGTGCTGTCTGTTGCNGGCTCTGGTGGGCGTTTGGCCCCCCAGCTGGGGCAAAACCACCACAACCAACTTCTACCAAAAATCCTTAAGCTGACCAATTCTCCCAGCAAAAAATCTCTGCAAGTTTCAGATGTTGCTGCAAAGGGCTATCCTTAGAAATATTTTAGCATGAGTAATAATAAATCAATTCATTAATCATAATTAGTAATATTTAACTTGTCTTTTTGCCATCTGTTTCACCCAAGGATATATCAAAGGACTTCTGAAACCTTAGCTAATCATCCTTATCTTCTATCGTAGGTAACTGGCAGGGTTGGAGAATATGGAGAGATCTGGAACTGGGCACCCAGGAAGAGGCAGTGACTCACTGGAGATATTAAACTTTGCAATTAGTGCCAGAAGCAAGAACCAAACAAAGCCTACCCCAGAATAAATTTTCAGGGTGTTTTTTGGGGCTGGTTCTGTTTCAACTTTTTTTTTTTTTTTTTAATAAATATGTATTTGAGGAACTGTGCTCATTATGGTGGTTTACTTACAGAAGGCAAAGCTCTGTTTGTGGGTAATTATAGATGGATCTCCTGGAGGAGCCCCTGCTATCTGGCAGGCTTCACCTGTGGAGTGTTCAAATTTGAACACTAGAACAAAATATTTTTCTGCAATCCTTTTTATTTTTTGAGAGATGCTCCTGATTGAGATAGAAAATGTTCTCCCAGCACCCCAAAGGCCAAGAGTCCCTTCTTTTTCACACTGGTCCCTGTTACATGCCCCCTCCCTTCACCAAAATCATCAACTCAGCCCATGCACCTATTTTTCATAATACATCCAGCTCTCTTACAAAAAGCAAATTAATTGTTCTTAGGTTTAGTGCAACTGCTAAAAATCTTACAAAGTGAAAAGGAATTGACCCAACCTACTGTGCACATTATTTATTCAGAGATAGTATAAAAACGAGTCCCTAATGTTACTAAAACAAATCCTAATAAGTACAGAGAGCATCAATTATAGCCTTCCCTTTATAGTCCTATATATCTCTTTCCCTTTCCAGAGGTAGCATCACATGCAAGGAGAGCATTGTGCTGGCTTTCAAATCTATTGAGCTTTCATAATTATAACCTCCATCTTAACCTCTTTTATAGGACACACTATACTGGTTCACATTATGTTTCTTGAACTCCAACCAACCCTGTGAGAAAGCATCTTTAAAGCTCACTTCTTCCAAGAGGTGCAGGAAAAAGAGAAACATTAAGCATTCATAACCTCCTGCACACTTTACATCAAGGAGGAGCCAAGCAAAATATATCTTAGTTGGACTCTTGTAAATATTCAACATGTGCATATCCTGACGTAATGAAACCCGGGAAATCTTAATTGCAGGGAAGTAACTAATTTTTCTGTGTTTTTTCTTTTGTTCCCCCGACTTGTTTCTTCCTCTTTTTGTTCCATTCTGTATGGAATGCCCTTCTNAAAAAAAAAAAAAGCCTGGAATGATTCCTGGTCTACCATAAAATTTTTTTTAAAGGACATGATTAATTCCATTGTTTAAATAGCATTTTATTGCCCTCAGAAACTGTCATAAATGATCCCACACCTTTCTCTGTGAGCATGTCCTTCTAAAGTAATATACTGATTAATTTCTATTAAATATATGTAAAAGAAGATATATTCTGAAAAATGCTTCTCTCTGGCCATTTGTTAATATATTGAAAAAAGTGTAAACCTTGGAACACTTCACACAGAAAATATTCATTTTTGGTAATTTCTCAAGGGGGCAATTTATTAAATGAAAGGCTTTTAACATTAGCTAAAAGCAGCCCTGTAAATCATGGGTGTCATCAAACTGCTTCATCACTTCATTAATTTAAAAGATTATTATATGCGTAACTGACATAATTTTGAACAATGTTACATGGTTAATTTATTAACGTGGAAAACCAGAAATGACATGCTGAATTGACTTAGTTTTCACAATTGTATCATTTTGGAACTTTTCTCCGTGACTTTCACCAACAGAAGGAGAGATTTGGGGTGAAATTGTGCTACTGCTATCCACCTATTTATTTAGTTAGTTTAAAGGCAGGATTATTCACTGATGTATGCAAGGACTTAAGAAGGGAGTGGGCCCAGCATGGCTCCTCTGTGTTTCAGCAGAAGCTTTTTAAAGACCTCCTTTGCCACACGTAGCCATTTTGTGCTTTTATTAATTTTAAAGCTCTCTTTTCTTCTTTTTCTTTTTTTTTTTTCCACTTGCAGTAGTTAAAAACCCCTAAAGTGGTGGCCAGTCTCCAGGGATCAATATTGGGCTCAACACTGTTTAATATCTTCATAAGTGATCTGGATGTTGGGATCAAGAGCACCCTGATGAACCACAGAAACATTCCAGTTGGAAAAGACTGTCAGGATCACCAAGTCCAACTATTAACCCTACTCTACAAAGTTCATTCTAAACCGTACTCTCAAGTGCCACGTCCAAATGACTTTTAAGCACATCCAGGGTTGGTGATTCAACCACCTCCCTGGGAAACATATTCCAAGGCCTGAACACCCTTGCCGGGAAAAAATGTTTCCTAATGTCCAATCTAAACCTACCCAGTCACAACTTGAGGCCATTTCATTTTTTTTCTATCACTAACTACTTGTGAGAAGAGACCAGCAGCAGCCTCTCCACAATGTCCTTTCAGGTAGCTGTAGACAGCCATGAGGTCTCCCCTCAGCCTCCTCTTTTTCACACTAACCATCCCCAGCTCCTTCAGTCATTCTTTATAAGATTTATTCTCCAGGCCCTTCACAGCTTCCTTGCCATCCTCTGCACTGGCTCCAGCACCTCCACATCCCTCTTGTAATGAGGTACCCAGAATGGGACACAACACTCAAGGTGTTGCCTCACCAGAGCAGAGTCCAAGGGGACAGTCACTTCCCTGCTCCTGCTGGACACAGCATTTCTAGTCCTGGCCAGGATGCCAGGTGCCAGGTGCCACCTGGGCACACTGCTGACTCATACTGAGTTGTTTGTCTATTACAACCCCCAGGTCCTTTTCTGCTGACAGCTTTCCAGTCACACAGCCCCAAGCCTGTAATTTCATTTGGGGTTGTTTTGGCCAAGTGCAGGATCTGGCATTGAGAATTTTGCAGATGAGACCAAAATGAGTCAGGAGATTGACACTCCAGAATGGAGAGCCACCCTCCAGGAAGAGCTGAACAGGCTGAAGAAGTGAGCTAGCAAGAACCTTATGGAGTTCAACAGGGACAAGTGTAGGGTCTTGCACCTGGGAATACATAACACAGGAGTACAGCTCAGACTGGGAACCACTTGTCTGGAAAACAGCCCCATGGAAAGGGACCTGAGGATCTTGGTGGACAACAAGTTCAACATGAGTGAACAGCGCTGCAGCAGCAAAGAAGGCCAACAGGATGTTGGCATCACTAACAGAGATAAATAAGTAATTGTTCCACTCTACTTGGTGCTTGTCAGGCCACACCTGGAGCACTGCCTGTAGTTTTGGTCTGTGCTGTACCAAAAAAAAATGCAGATAGGTTGGAAAATGCCCAGAGAAGTACAATGAGGATGATCAGAGGACTGCAAGACCTGCTATATGAGGAAAGGCTGAGAGAACTGGATTTGTTCAGCCTTGAGAAGGCTGACCTTACTAACATGTACCAGTGGTGGCTACCAAGAGGATGGAGACTGTTTTCACAAGGAGTCCCATGGAAAAGACAAGGGGCAATGGGTACAATCTTGGGGAGATCACAATTGGACTCCAGAAGAAAATGTTTCACTGTAAGACGAGTCAGACATTGGAGTAATCCTCCAAGTGAAGTAGTGGATTCCCCTACACCAGCCAGTTTTAAGACTTGTCTTGACAGGATGCTGGGCCATGCCGTTTAAGTTATACCATCACTTAGAAAAGTTGGAGAGACGCTCCCTGGGGTTCCTTCCAATCTGACATTCTGTGGAAAAGATCTAAAAGTGACTGCAGTTACATTTAAAACCTGACTCCCAGTAAGCATACTTCAATGTGCCTATCTCCTAAGATCCTCACCTGCACAGAAAGAGGATTTTTGGCTGACGGATCTTGGCTCAAAGCACTCAGAACCTCCCTCAGACCAGCCCACAGTATTTTCAGCCATAATTATATTAGCAAGCAGTTAGTGCTGGCTCCCTGCCCGATGAAAATATAATGCAGCATCATTTCTTTTCTGGGTGCTGCGTGGAAAGCAGTTTGACTTGTCTTCAGTAACAGAATACCATGGTGGTGATTTACTTTTAGAATGAAGCAATGCGTGACTCTGAAACCTTGCAAAGCTGGTGGAACAGTCCTTGTTTCAATCCCACAGGCAGGCAGACCCTGATAAAAACCTGCTAGGGAAGAAGGTGAAATCAGGATTTAACTAAACTGGGCCCCCAGCTAAGCAAAATGCTTGGGCACACTTTTGCTTTTGGCAGCGTGCTAACATGCTTCTCTTGAGTGGAGCCTAAATGAGACCAGCCATGTCCTGTGTCCCTCTCACATGGTCTGGCTTTCTTGAGTTAAATCATCACCAAAAAAACCCATCATTTATTTTGGTCCCTAATCTGGTTGAATTTCCCAGCCTTGGCCTTGTGCTGCACTGCTACGGCTGTGCTTGGAGCTTGGGTGTGTGGATGCTGCTGGTCTCTTCTCACAGGTAAATAGTGAAAGAACAAGAGGGAATTGGGCTCAAGCTGTGACTGGGAAGGTTTAGACTGGACATTAGGAAACATTTTTTTCCCAACAAGAGTGCTCAGGCATTGGAATGGGCTGCACAGGGAGGTGGTGTCCTCAACCTTGGATATGTTTAAGGGTCGTTTGGATATGGTGCTTGAGAATATGGTTTAAGAGTGAAGTTTGTAGAGTAGGGATATGGGTTGGACTTGGTGATCCTGGGGATCTTTTCCAACTGGAATGTTTCTGTGATTGTTTGTGGTTCTGTGATACATGAGTGAGTGTCCAAAGCTCTTACAAAATGTTAATACCATCAGCTTCTAAATCTGGTCATCCAGTGTTTCATCTCACTAACTGTTTTGTCAAGGGAAGGATCAAGCGATACCAGAATATCCCAAAGGAGTTGGAGATCTTCCTCTAGTCAGTGCCCACTTCAATGACTAAAGAAGTCATTTTCCCCTGTACTGGGCATTGGTGAGGCAATACCTCAAATCTTGGGTTCAATTTTGGGACCCTCACTCCATGAAGGATATAGAGATGCTTAGGCATGTCCAAAATAGGGCAGCAAAGCTGGTGAAGGTTCTGGAAAACTTGTGAGGAGCAGCTGAGGGACCTGGGGTTGTTCAGCCTGGAGAAAAGAAGGGTGAGGAGAGACCTCTTGCTCTCTACAACTCCCTGAAAGGAGATTGGAGAGAGATGGGGATTGGTCTCTTCTCCCATGGAACAAGTGACAGAACAAGAGGAAATGGCTTCATTTTGTGCCAGGGGAGGTTTAGGTTGGTCATGAGGAACAATTTCTCCATGGAAAGGGTTATGAAGCCCTGGCCCAGGCTGCCCAGGGCAGTGGTGGAGTTCCTATCCCTGGAGGGAATTCAAAGTCATGTAGGCATGGCATTAAGGGACATGGCTTAGTGGTGACCTGGCAGTGCTGAGTTAGTGGTTGGATGGATCATAGAATCATAGAATGGTTTAGGTAGCCTGTCCTCATAGCAGAGGTGCTCCAGCCCTCTGATCATCTTCGTGGCCCTCCTCTGGACTCTCTCCAACAGTTCCATGTCCTTCTTGTGCTGGGGGCTCCAGAACTGCACACAGTACTCCAGGTGGGGTCTGACAAGAGCAGAGTAAAGGGGGAGAATCACCTCCCTTGCCCTGCTGGTAATGCCTCTCTTAATGCAGCCCAGGACATGGTTTTCTGTCTGAGCTGCATGTGCACACTGTCAGCTCATGTTGAGCTTCTCATCTACCCAGACCCCCAGGTCCTTTTCCTCAGGGCTGCTCTCCAGCCACTCGCCACCCAGCCTGGAGTTGTGCTTGGGATTGCACCGACCCAGGTGCAGGACCTTACACTTGGCCTTGTTGAATTTCATCAGGTTGGCCTGGGCCCACCTCTCCAGCCTGTCCAGGTCCCTCTGGATGGATCCCTGCCCTCTAGCAGCTTGGTGTCATCTGCAGACTTGCTGAGAGTGCATTTGATTCCTCTGTCCATGTCACTGACAGAGATGTTCAACAGCACTGGTCCCAGCACTGACCCCTGAGGGACGCCACTTGTCACTGGTCTCCAGGTGGACATTGTGCCCTTGATCACTACTCTCTGTGTGTGACCATCCAGCCAATTCCTTATCCAGCGAGTTGTCCACCCATCAAGCCTGTGTTTTTCCAATTTGGTGACCAGGACTTAAAAGTCTTTTCCAATCAAGATGATTCTATATGAGAAAGCAAAGCCCTTCAAGAACACAGCTGGCTGGCAATCCTAAGAAACCATCACAATGCTAGCTGAAGCTCTGGATCCAGAAACGTCTTTTTTTCTAACATGACCCTCAACACAGGGAATGTCTTAAATAGTTACTACGGGTACATCCTATTTGGAGTAGCACTTATCCTGGATTGAGAAATGTTGGCAGGTAAAAAACCATCATGGCAAGAGCCAGTGATGCCCTGGTTAGACCACCAATGCCCACTAAAACAGGACAAAGCAGGTCCAGTGCCATGTAACCACTGGCATGGCATTGATGTCCCTGAAACTCTGGGTCACTTCCATCCTCACTTAACATTGGTGTTGTTGTGGATGTCCCTGCAACCTTGGCTTACCTTCAGCCTTGCTTAAAGATTCACAGAATCATTTTGGTTGGAAAAGAGCTCTAAGATCATCAGGTCCAACTGTCAACTCATCACCACCATGCCCACTAAACCATGCCCTGAAGTGCCATGTCTACACATTTAATGCTGACATTGGTACGAATGATCCTGAAACCTTTGGTCACCTCCAGTCTCACTTAATGCTAATGTTAAGCAGCCAAACCAAACTTTTGAGCTTTGATTACAACCTGAGATCACCAGGTCCAACTGTCAACTCATCACCACCATGCCCACTAAACCATGCCCTGAAGTGCCATGTCTACACATTTAATGCTGACATTGGTACGAATGATCCTGAAACCTTTGGTCACCTCCAGTCTCACTTAATGCTAATGTTAAGCAGCCAAACCAAACTTTTGAGCTTTGATTACAACCTGAGATCACCAGGACTAGAATGGGTACTCTTAACAGCACAGACTAAGGACCAGGACCAAAATTTGCTTTGTTAGAACATTGTTCTTCAGCCACCTTGATTTTGCTGCTGTTCCTGCAAGTGCTGAAACAGCAGTCACCTGTGACAGGCCACAGGCTTAGGGCTGAGAGTGGGGAAACGGGCTGCACACTGAGTGATGCTTGTGCAGCATGTGAAAACCTGAGCACGTCCCCTAACCCCTTTTTTTTTTTTTTTTTTTCTGGTACAGTTTGTTTATTTAAAGCTATCTTTAGATGAGCAGACATATGGGTCTTCCCTCTGGAAGGGCCATTTGAGATGCCAACAATAAGGACACTGAAAAATCAAAGAATTTCATGGTGGCTAAAATTTAAAATGCAAATTGCAAACCAGACCGTTTCAGAGTGGCAGTTAAAGGATCCTGCACCATCAAATGGTGTCACAAGAACATTCTGGGCAATTACTGACAATTTTTAAGAGAGTATTTTTCTTTCCCTGTAATCTTACATAATGCCTTTCATATGTAATACCTTGAGCATATGCAGTATGCAAAGCACTCCACCAACTGTATACAGACAGAAATAATTTCTCCATTAAATGCAGCCACAGCCAGGGTGCAGAATGGTGACCAGATGGTCTGAGCAGGACTGAAAGAGCAGAGGGGGAAAAAAAAAAATTGAGCCGAGCGCACTGGGACAGAGTCAGGCTCTTAGGAAAAGCACCATGTGGTTTCTAATGTGCACGGAGTGAAGACAGAACCTCTGATTTTAAGATATGACTCCCCAAGATGTAAATTATCCAGCAAGGCATCCTTCATGCAGTGAAGGCTCAGCGCATCTCTCACATATACTGTTTCAATGCTCCCAAGTTAGATAAGGTGTATTATAAATCTCCAATAATCTGTGGCATGTGCACAGTTGATTTTTAGTTTTGATTATGATTTTTTTTCCCTTCCTTCCCCTCCCCCCAACCAAAAAAATAAAGGGTGCCACTAAGGACATGGGGAAACAATTTTGGACGTGGGGAAAAAAAAAAAAAAAAAAAGGGAAAAAGAAAAAATATTCCAGCCAAATGCTTTCTTACAGGAAACATTTATTTGCACTCAAGTGTCTCAACTAACAGAGTTCCACCATATTTTCCCTCAACACGCAGGAACTTGTCTGTTCTACCATTTTAAGAAACAAAACCTAAAGACTAGTTAAGTGTCAATAGGCTGTAACAAGCATGATGGATGGCTCCTGACACAGCTCTTCTCACACCACTGCAAATGGCTGTCTTTTACTTCATCACAGGCATTTTGGTCAAGACAAACTCATCTTATTTTCACACGGCCTTTAAAATCCTTAGGGAAGCAAAACAGAGGGACTGCTCCTGTCCTGCTGCAGTTAATGGCAAAACTCCTCTTTGCTTGGTGTAAAGAAAAGTGGGAGGCCAAGTATGATCAAATTGAATATTACAATTTTCTGCTTTTCTAGATCATGTTGCCTTAAAAAGTGAAACAACTTAAAGAAAATAACTCATCTTAAAAACAAACCACACACCCTAAATGATCTGGAAAGTCCTGAGCAAGATGAGATAGTTTTGATCTGACTTCTGGTTTCTACTTAGTGCTGCAAACATCTGCTAGCCTTATTACAAATTGCACTCTGGTAGTGGTAATTAGTAACTGCATGATGCTGTTCTACATATGACATTCACAGAATCAGAACAAGAGGCAGTGGAAGTGCTCTGTTAATGTAATCTCTGGACGTTAGATATGACCACTGTGTGACTCTCTTAGCTTTCTCCAGCCTTTCCTGATGCAGAGGGATCCCTTTTTCTTTTTGCCTTTAAAGGGAGATATTTTAATTGAAGTGACAGCTGAGTTACAGATTTCTTCCCTGTGAAGACTGTTGGTGGTAATGCCTCTCAGCTTCAAAATGAAGAGTGCTGCCTCATGATGACTGAATGAAATCAGAAAGCCTCTCTCACTGTCAAGCTTAGGTAGAATTGTCATCTGAAAGATGACAATAGCAAAGTTCAACGACAATTGTAAATCTTCAGTGTAACACTGGCTACACTTGATCGCAGAACATAATTCTCCAGGAGTATAGTAAAAGGCAGAATGTAATTCAGATAACTAAACATCCAGAAGCACGCAATAAGAACAAGTGCAAACTCAGTGGTAGGGTTTAGTGATACAGGAGCCTGCCAGAAGTGGGGGAGAGGAGGAGGGTAAAGAAAAAGGGGTGGTTTGGAACCCGTTTTCCCCTGCTGCATCTCTCATAGCAGACTTCAGATCATGAAAAACTTTTTTTTTTTTTTTTTTTTATCTTACCCAGCACCAATTTTTAAATTTCAAATATGTTCCTGCCAGAACAAGTGAAAATCACAGAATAAACCATGTTGGATAACCAGGTTGGAAAAGACCTTTGAGATCATTGAGTCCAACCTATCACCCAACACCTTCTAATTAACTAAACCATGGCACTAAGTGCCTCATTCAGTCTCCTTCTAAACACCTCCAGGGATGAGGACTCCACCACCTCCCTGGGGAGCCCATTCTAATATCAATCACACTATCTGTGAAGAACTTCTTCCTAACATCCAACCTAAATGTGCCCTGGTGCAGCTTGAGGCTATGTCCTCCTGTTCTGGCCCTGGTTGCCTTGGGAGAAGAGGCCAGCCCCACTTGGCTACAATTTCCAGACATAATTTATGAAAAACAAAAGAAGGAACAATCCAGACACATTCAAATTTTCTCACAACATTCCCCTCTGCAAACAAACTTAACAAATCAAACATACCAAATAAAAAATGCTACAAACCAAAGAAATCTCTAACAGAAATTTGGGTTTATAGAATCAATTGGTTCAGTTGGAAAAAAAACTAAGACCATCAAGCCCAACTGTCAACCTAACACAACCATGTCCCAAAATGCCATGTCATCATGTTTTTCTTGAACACCTCCAAGGATAGTAACTCCACCACCTCCTTGGGCAGCCTGTTCCAGTGCCTGACCACTCTTTCAGTAAAGAAGTTTCTCCTAGTATCCAATGTATACCTCCCTTGGCACAATTTGAAACCATCTTCTCTCATCCAGAGAGAAGATGGTGAGAAGAGACTGACACTACCTCACTCCAATCTCCTTTCAGGGAGCTGTAGATAACAATGGGGTCTCCCCTCAGCCTCCTCTTCTCCAGACTAAACAATTCCAGTTCCCTCAGCCATTCCTCACTGGACCTGTTCTTCAGACCCTTCACAAGCTTTGTTGCCCTTCTCTGGACATGCTCAAGCAACTGCATATCTTTCTTGTAGTGTGTTTTGGGTGCTCCTTCTCCCAGGGCATCTGTTCCTCCCCAGTCATGGACAGAGAACTTCACAAGATGCCAGTACATTATTTTTTCACTATAAGCCTGTCATGGTGGACCTCCACCACCTCACTACTGTTTTGAGTTTTCCAGGTGCCATTTCCATCAGTGCTGGCATCAGCAGTGAGAACTGTCATCTCCACAGTACCTCCAGTGGAGCTGCCTGATCCTGCCCCTCAAATTGTCAGGGAAAACATTGACTGCTTGTGGCCAGCAGAGGACTGGCAGTGAAAGCAGTGTTGCTGCTATCCAGATGTTTCACTCTGTGGCTTGCAAACAGTGCTGTGTGGCCACTGTTTGACACAGTTCTCCACTGTGGCAGCTCTCTCTGTGGAGAGCAACAGTACCACAGGTAGTGTATTCATCATAAAGCCACCATGGGTGCTGGTTTGGACTTGGTCACTGACATCTCAACTAATACTACCATTTGCTTTTGTGCTTTCATTGGGACAAGGCAGCCACATTCTTTCCCCTCTTTGTCCATTCCTTGCTTTCTCATCCCACTTTTCTCCTTTCTCTCCCCTTTTGTGCCACTCTTTCTCCTTTTGCCCAATCTCTGTTTTTTCTTTTTTTTTTTTTTTTTTTTCCCCCCTTTTCTCTTTT
>VWZI01003588.1:0-24920 GCA_013396835.1 Psilopogon haemacephalus | reverse complement strand
GGAGAGGGGAGAAACTGTGATGAAGTGGCAAAATGCAGAACACTGCGGTTTCATTTGCAGATAAATAACTTTGTTGTGATTTACTCTGTTTGTAAGTGGTTCTGATTTATTTTCATGGGCCGAGGGGGATTGGAGATATTTGTTGTCTTTAGCAAACTTATTGAGACAACTTACAATGAGAAGCAACAAAACTGCACCAAAAACATATTCTGAGAGATCAAGTTAGGATATCAACTTGCCAGAACATTCTGGCAACAGAACAGATCAAAATCCAAGAATATAATCAGAAAAGCAAAAAAATCTCAAGCTAACCAGTATAAAAAACACAAACAAACAAGCAAGCAAACAAACAAAGGGAGAGAAAATGAAGATCTAGATGGATCAAACACAGCCCCACCAGTTGTTAGAAAAGCCTTTAAAGGAATATTCTCCTTTGCAGCACTCCATTCCAGGGGACTATGTTATCCATTCTGCCAGAGCAATTAAATTGTTTAATAATCAAACCTGGATCTCATTTATGCAGCATCTGAAAGTAGTAAAATTGAGTGTATAGCAAGTGTGCTGTACAATGAGATGTGGTTTATTTCATATCACAACTTTGCTGGTAATTAGTTCATATCACAGGGAAAAAATGTTAACATCTATCAAATATAGTATATACAACCAGCAGATTTGCCAGCTTCAGCAATTTGCTCACACTTCAGAGTCTTTATGCTCTTTTTTTTTAAAAAAAAAAAAACAACAAACCAAACCCAAAACTTTACATCCCACTGAGAACATGGAAGTTTAAGACTCAAGCCAAATCAGAAGACTTAATGGAAAGATGCTCCTATAACTCTTGCATCTGGCCACAGAAGAAAGCTTTCCAAAATGAAAAGGTTATAAAGCATTAAATGTACATACAGGATCCATTATTCTGGTAATAAACTAGCGGTGAGTCTGCTCTGGCCATAAGCAACTTTTCTCAAGAGTTTCTACCTAAAGAGTGCTTCACCTCCCTTCTTCCATGTCTAGCAAATGAACTAAGGGTGGATCATTTCCAGCAGCGCTGTCATAAGAAGGAATACAAAGTTTTGCCATTTATAGTCTGGCTAGAAATATGTCATCTTGAAACATCTCCCATTTGCGATGAAACCTACACAACCAAATGCAGCTCTACAAACCATGCCCCATTACCAGAAACATTTTTGTTAGGAAAGAAGCTTTCATTTGCAGCATGGAGGAATGGACCAAGGTTCCACTTTCTGCCATGGAAGAATTGATTTGGATAATGTGGCTGCACCTTCTGGCAAAAGAGGACTCAAAGTTTATTTTATCAGCAAGTGGAACACCTCCCACTTAGAAAGTTAGCGTTCCTGCAGCAGGTTGGGAGAGAGGTTACAATAGGCTTTGATGCCTTTGCTTAGCCACATTTCCTCTTCCAGGATTTGTTGGGAAGAGGGGGAGGGAGGAAGGAAAGGGAATAGGTCTCCAAACCTTTTACTATCTCTTCTGAGTGTGTTGTCTTTTGTAAGACACAAAGAACAGATTTTCTTTTGTAAATCCTCAGTAATTAAATGAGTCCTTCACTGGCTATACTCTTCAATGGTCTTGTTTCCTAGGTTTTTGCCTTTGACAGTCATATTTTTGCAAAGGCTGCTAAGACGACTAGGCACCTTCCCCTACTTAACACTAAACCAATTGATGCCCGTGCACACTGCATGAAGGAGGAAAAGTTTCATTAATGTCACTTCATTAAAGAACTGCACTGGAAAGCCCTAAAAGTGACCAAACCGACTGAAATCCAGAGCAAGCTGTCTATTAGGAAAGCAACAAAGACAGTTTCGGAAACTGAACTCTGGCTCCGCTGCAGCGGATTAGGAAGAGTGATGGGATTAGTGTTTAATGACTTGGGGCAAGAGACAAAGGAAATTTCGACAAAGAGGCTTAGATATGGAAGAATTAACACTCTCTATCCCAGTCATGCCTCTGATGACTTCCAGCATTCTTTCCTGACTCTGCTAAAATTTAGGGAAAGGAAGGGGGAAAACAAAACAAAAACAACAACAAAAGACTAGCAGTGCTTTAATGCCTCCTTAGCCTTTTCTTCCAACAGTTCTTTCTCTTTTTAAAGAAAGAAAAGATATTTTAATTTTTCTTAATCAATGCAATAAGCAGAGCTGCCAGGGGCCCATGCTTCAACACACCACAGATGATTGCATTCCTAGCCGTGTGTTCAAGAGTGGGACTTGCTGATGCTGCAGGCTTCTGCCCTTCTATATATATCTTAATAAAAACCTATTTCCACACTAGATATGCACGCATGTATTTATAGATATATTTAGATAGAAAAGGCACTTACTTTTCAAATGACTTAACAGGGACTGGAATTTGTTTGCAATTGTGCACAGACTTGAGAAATCCTCCTTGATTTGGGGTTGTCTTATGTAATGGGGAGCAGGGTGAAGCAAACAGGCATTTTTCTCCTATTGTCAACCTCAGGCTTTCACAAAGTGACACAACCGAGGGCAGAACATCTATTAATGATTGGAAGAGCCTATGAATCTGACTTTGCATACAGAAGGTGTAACTCCATTGGAGCAACTCATCATCTACCTCAGCAGTAGAAACAGAGAGAAGGAAGACTAAACAGTAATTATTTAACAGAGAAAAACCTCTTGAAGCGAAACCAAACTAATTAATTAATTAAAAAAGCTGAGCAAGAAAGCTGATCCTCCTTGACTGTTATATTGAAACATTCAAATAGTGCAGTTCTAACCAGCACTCCCGTCTCTGACATTTTGGGCTGTAATGTCAAGGGGACACTGCTTAAATAAATGTACTACAAGCACCAAACACCTGTAAGGAGTGAGGTTAGTGGGACATCTCTGAAGAAGAGTTGCATACCTGCGCTGCTCCAGGAGCCTTTGCACCCCATTGAGCCAGGGGAAGCTCCTGCCCATCCCTGAATCAGGACTTTTTGTATCTGCTTGTCCATGTTTCACAGAGGTGGAGGGACTGTCCTACAACTGGGCTGTAAAGCAACTCAAGGTGTAGCTGTTTTTTTTTTTTTTTTTTTTTTAGTTTTTTTTTTTTTTTAACCAATCCAAACCTCTCACAGAAAAAAACAGGTATTCATTTCACATGTTAGCCAATATGAAACACTCCCAGAGCAGCTTTAGACTCCAAAGTATTATTTAACCAGTGTGGTTTAGTAGGACAATGGCAGCCCCCCGCTGTAATCCATTCAGGGGCAATACCATCAGTCAGTGTGAAATTAAATACATTACAGGGTAAGCGCTTAATGCATTTTTATAGGCAGTTGTTCATCCACATCAAACTTTAGCTTCTAAACTCCTAACATTTGATCCCACAACAGGAACCTTGCATCGAGAATGAGATTGGCACATTTGCACTGCCAGCATGGCAGAAAAAAACAGAGTTCACCCTTTAGTGGGGAATGCAATTACTTGTGAGGGAAAAATGCTCACATCGAGAGAGCTCTGCAGAGGCACAACCAGTTGGAATACATAAGTAGGACTGGCAAAACAGTAAATCCAAACCTAGGGCTGGCTGGTTATGGGTTATTAGAACCAGTATTTCCTGCTAGAGTGCATGTGGGTGTCATTTATATACCCATAAATATTGCAACAATAATAATAATAGGGTTTCTTTAATTCATCCATACAAATTCTGGTTCTGCAAATTGTTATCTGTGCAATTCATATGTCTCACAGAGTTTGGTGGGGCTTCTTGCCTGAGCAGGCAGTATTCCCACGTCAAAGCTTGCAGGCTCATGCCTTTGTGCTAGCCAAGTGGTGTCTTTCTTGATCCAACTGCCAGGTCGTGCACAGGGATTTTGCTCCTCAGGGCTCTAAAACTACAGAATCATAGAATTATTTCAGTTGGGAAAGACCTCTAAGACCTGCACATCCACATGCATTCCCATCTTACATTGTCTCAGGGACACTGCCTGCCCCTGGACCACAAAACCAAAGAGTCACAGAATCACAGAACCTTAGAGGTTGAAAGGGACCTCCAGAGATCATCCAGTCCAACCCCCTGCCAAGGCAGGATCCCCTAGGGTAGTTTGTACAGGAATCATAGAATCATAGAATGGTTTAGGTTGGAAGAGACCTCAAAGATCATCCAGTTCCACCCTGTCCTCCACCCCGAAGCACCTTTTCNAACAGTCCCTCCCCAGCCCTCCTGTAGGCCCCCCTCAGATACTGGTAGGCTGCTATAAGGTCTCCCCAAAGCCTTCTCTTCTCCAGGCTGAAAAGCCCCAACTCTCTCAGCCTGTCCTCATAGCAGAGGTGCTCCAGCCCTCTGATCATCTTTGTGGCATCTAGGCAGGTTTTGAAAGTCTCCAGAGAAGGAGACTCCACACCCTCTCTGGGCAGCCTGCTCCAGGGCTCTGTCACCCTTGCTTTAGAGTAGTTTCTCCTCATGTGGAGTGAAATCTTCTCTGTTCCAGTTTGTAGCTGTTGCTCCTTGGCTTATTGCTGTGGACCACCAAAAGAGATTGGCTACATCCACTTGACACCCACCCCTCAGATATTTTTAGACATTGATAAGAGTCCATCATTCCTCTTTCCCCACAATATATTGCACATAGAATCATAAAACCACAGAACTGTTTCAGCTGGAAAAGACCTCAAAGATCATTGACTCCAGCCACCAACCTAAGCCCACCACGGCCATCGAACCATGTCCAAAGCATTGCGTCAACACTTTTCTTGAATACTCCACCACCTCCCTGGGCAGCCTGTTCCACTGCCTGACCACTCTTTCTGTAAAGAAGCTTTTCTCAATACAAAATCCAAACTATCTGACTTCCCCTCACCACAGAAACAGCCTGAGTTGTGAATAGAGTTGGTGAAAGAGATATAGGGAAAGTGGCAAGCAGAGGAGCCTGTTAAATTCTGCTCTCAGTTACACTTGCTTAACACGAGAGTAAATTCCATTTGCTTCAGCTGAGTTGTTCTGGACATAAATAGGAGTAAGTCAGATCAGAACTGGGTCCTCAGAGAGCCCTCTGCCTTTTGTGATGCTGCTTCTTAAAATGAAGCACTGATAAGCCCTGGGAAAGGGAGGGGGGAAGGGGGGAAGGGAATTAAAAAAAAAAAAATTAAAAATATCTTCAGAGCTATCTGTTGCCCAAAAATGGCTTTTAACTATTGAAAGTACATCAAACATTTACAAATCCATGATCTGTTCTCAGCACCAGGCACACAGTGCCAGGAATATTTGTCAGCCTTATGTTTTTGGATCATATGTCACAGTGGATTATCTGACACTCCATGAGTACTGACTGTTTCCTACAGTTGAGGCTAACAAAACTTGTTCTCAGGCATGTCACTGGATGCTCCCAGCACCATGAAGTGGATTCTGCCTTCACAGTAAGTGTATTGTATCTCCCCAGCCTGTGAGAAAAGCTGTGCCTTATATCCTGATAATGCCTTCCGCCCTCTTGGAATGGCAAGAGCCAAAAGTAACTTTGATGAGGGTTTCTTTAGTGATGAACATTTGGATACAGCTTTAAAATATGTCAAGGCTCCAGAGGTTTTTTATCCAGGGGTGTGAGTTGAGAGCTGCAAGCCCCACACCTAAAGAAAGGCTTTGTTGCCAGGGGTGACTGGGTGGGAAACTCTTTGGGCTCAAATGGGGTCGGTGAAACTACAGGGGAGTGTTGCAGCTGACTGAATACAATGGCGAAGGGCACACACACACACACAAAAGATGCAGGGAAATCAAAGGAAGAATTGAATCTACTTTCAGGCTTGTGTTGTCTAGCTAAATGGACACAAAAAAAGAGAGGCCAGGATCCTCCTTTGCAAAACATTCTAGCTAGCCAGAAATACTTTGATTCACACGAAAACTTAAAGTCCCTTTCATTTTCACTCTCCTCTTCTGATGCCAAGATTAGTCCTTTAAAAGATACTCCTGTGTTCTGCACCTTCTTTCCTTTCAACTACGCCTTATGTGCGTTTCTGGGAGAAGTGGGAATTGTGCTGAAGATACAAGAGAAGGAAAACTTCTCTGCCACTTAGCTGACTGCCCCTTGTATTACTTTCCTGCTCTTTCTGTCCTTTCCTGCCCTTTACTCTGCTCACTGATTATGCCATCTGAGGCTCAGTCCCATTCCTGTACTGGAGCTCCAGAAGCATGTGAAACCCACATAACCCACGTAATCTTCTGAATATATCCCACATCTCTGATGCTCACCTGAAATTTCAACACGTGTATTGCACTCAAAATGTGGTGAGCAGCTCAGATCCTTCCTTTCTTCCCATCTCTTTTTCTGCATTGGGAGATTCTACCTGGATCTAAGAAAGGCCTTTGACTCTGTCCCACATGACATCCTGGTCACCAAACTGGAAAAACACAGGCTTGATGGATGGATAACTCACTGGATAAGGAATTGGCTGGATGGTCACACACAGAGAATAGTGATCAAGGGCACAATGTCCACCTGGAGACCAGTGACAAGTGGCGTCCCTCAGGGGTCAGTGCTGGGACCAGTGCTGTTGAACATCTTTGTCAGTGACATGGACAGAGGAATTGAGTGCACTCTCAGCAAGTTTGCAGATGACACCAAGCTGTGTGACACAGTCGACTTGCTAGAGGGCAGGGATGGCATCCAGAGTGACCTGGAGAGGCTGGAGAGATGGGCCCAAGCCAACCCAATGAAATTCAACAAGGCCAAGTGTAAGGTCCTGCACCTGGGTCGGTGCAATCCCAAGCACAACTCCAGGCTGGGTGGCGAATGGCTGAGAGCAGCCCTGAGGGAAAGGACCTGGGGGTCTGGGTGGATGAGAAGCTCAACATGAGCCAACAGTGTGCACACGCGGCCCAGACAGCAACTGTGTGCTGGGCTGCATTAAGAGCAGTGTGGCCAACAGGGCAAAGGAGGGGATTCTCCCCCTTTACTCTGCTCTCGTCAGACCCCACCTGGAGTACTGTGTGCAGTTCTGGAGCCCTCAGCACAAGAAGGACATGGAACTGTTGGAGAGAGTCCAGAGGAGGGCCACGAAGATGATCAGAGGGCTGGAGCACCTCTGCTATGAGGACAGGCTGAGAGAGTTGGGACTTTTCAGCCTGGAGAAGAGAAGGCTTCAAGGAGACCTTATAGTAGCCTTCCAGTACCTGAAGAGAGCCTTCAGGAGGGCTGGGGAGGGATTATTCACAAAGTCTTGTAATGACAGGATGAGGGGTAAAGGGTTCAAACTGGCAGAGGGTAGGTTTGAATGGGATGTTAGGAGAAAGTTCTTCACAGTGAGGGTGGCAAGACACTGAAACAGGTTGCCTGGAGAGGCTGTGGCTGCTCCCTCCCTGGATGTGTTCAAGGCCAGGCTGGATGAGGTCTTGAGCGTCCTGATGTAGTGGGAGGTGTCCCTGCCTGTGGCGGGGGGGTGGGACTGGGTGATCTTTGAGGTCTCTTCCAACCTAAACCATTCTATGATTCTATGATTGCAACAGCAAGTCTGCTCTTAAGTGCTGCCAGTTCCCCTCGCTTACATCCTCTCCCAACTGCATGTTCTCAAAGATGATGACATGTAACACCATGGCATTGCAGCTCTTCATCCAGCAGCTCATGGGAACCTCTTAGAGGGTTGTGGACTAAGAAGGGCATGGAAAAGCACTACTAGAAAAGAAGCTAAACCTCCTAACCCTCTGGATCACCTGTGCTGCATGGCCAAGGACCACTCACAAAGCAAGGGGATGGCTTCTCCTTCAATGGCTCACAGTCAAAAAAGTACAGTCTGTATTTTGGGTCCTGTTGTTCACCTGCAGACCAGGGCGATGCAGAGACATCATACTGGCACTGTCACCACGCACACTCACCACCACAGCAGGTTTGGCTTTCCTAAGAGATCCCAGGCAAGCCCAGCCCCAGCTGAGACACAGGTTTCACCTCTTGGCCAAACCTACCTTACTGCATGGCAGGCAAGAAGCCATGGCCTGATCCTGTATGGCTGTTTCTCAAGATGGAGAAAGGAAGCCTTAAGTTTTCTCCTCTTAAACTACATTTTTTCAACCATCAAAGAGCACAGTTTTGGTAGCTGGATTTAGCAGCAGTCACTGCTCATTACTATCACCAGACTCAGAGGCACTGTCTGCTCTGGAAACGCAGCCTGTTTGCATTTTTTTTCCTGTGAAATATATTAATTTAAACTATTAAAAACCATACTAAAACAGAAAGAAAAACCAACATATTCTAAGGCAAACATCTGACTTTTTTCTGTCTCCCTAAGGAAGTTAAAGAAAAAAATTAGTTCCCCCAAACTCATTGAATAAGAAAAATCCAAACATGAAATCTAATGGAAAAAAAACCAAACAACAACCTTCACCAAAACCTAAACGGCAGTTCTATCTCCTGATCTACCACATTTTCCTCTCTTAGATATTCACAGCACAATTCCTAGTGGAAAGGAAATAAATAATCGCTGGACAGAGACATGTTTTTCTCAGCTGCAGGCTTGAGCACCAAAGAATTCCAAGGAGGATGGAGGCAGCCTCAGGCTCTCACACCAATTCTCCTGCCTTTCACTGCCAACACCCTCACCCCCACCCCCCCACCTCAAACTGCCAACATGCTCTTCACCTTGCCCCCTTAGCATTTCTGGGTGGGACTTGAAAACACTCACATACTCCTTTGCCACTCCTTGTCTCAGCTGAAATCCGTTCCCAGCTTACCATTACCTCACCCTGCTATGCAGGTGCACCTGGGGGCTTTTTGGGAAAGCCTCTATTTCTCACAAAACAGGTATTTGTGTGTGCAGAAGAGTGGCTGGAAATGCACCATGGAATGATCTTGGTTTTCCAGACCCAGCACCATGAGCTTACTTTCTTCATTTGTTCTCCATAGTTTCAATAGTTGGTATTCTGACAGCATCTTTGCAATAATAGCATTATTAAGAGCAATACAGATATTATTTTCGAGTCATCAGAGGGCAATTCCTCTCCCAGTCTCAAACCACTTGCCCTGGTCCATGATGAAAACAAATGCCATGACCAGGCTGTACTTCCAGGCACAAAACAAAGATGCTGATTTCTACTTCACTTTCACCAGCAGACTTGTGAAGCCACTCTGAACAGGGAAAGGGAGCTCAGAGACCCATACTCTGGCTGTGCTGTCCACTCCCTTTTGCTTTATCACAAACCTTGAGATATTCAATATTTTCATAAGAATTTTAGGCTTCACTTCATCCCACCAATTCCTTATCCCAAATAAATTTTACTCTCTTTTTGGACTTGGATGCAAGAATCAAAGCACATCCTTGAGAGTGAGAAATGGGAAGGCAAATGAAAATGATCCCAATATTTTTGTTCACAATGATGCTGGAGGCAGTGGCTCCTTATGTTAGACCCTGACTATATACTTTACATACATTTTACACTGGGACTGTGTCAGTAGCCATCAGTTTCTGCCTGACTTGATGTAGAGGAGACCAGACTCATGTCTGTTACCTAAAGAAAATACAAAGTTGTTATGGTTTTCCAGTGGTGAAACTGAAGAAGGTGATACAGCCCTGAATTAAAGCTGGCATAAATCCATAAAGCCTGGTTAAATTTTCTCTATCATTTTCATCTCCAGACATGGAGAACAGAGAAGATGACATGACCTCATGTCTATGCATTTCTCCTCCCCGCCATCCCCCCTCCCCCCGCCACCAAAAAAACAACAAACCCCAACAAACACCCAGAAGTGGAAAAACTGCTGTGTGGGTTGTCCGTTGAGCAGAAATAATAGAAAGATGACCTGCTTTCAAGATGTTTTTGCTAGTTTTTAGTATATTTTTAAACCTAAATATCCCATCTATGGGGCTCAACTACTCACTGATTTGGTTCAGTCAGAAAAGACCTTTAAGATCATTGAATCCAAGCATTCTTTACCAGGGCTGGTGCTAAAATGTGTTCCTCAGTACCAGATCTCTGCCTCTTTGAAACACCTCTAGGGATGGGGATCCAGCCACTTCCTAGGCAGCCTGTCCCATTCTCTAAGAATATTTGCAGTTAAGAAGTTTCTTCTAATATCCAACCTAAACCTCCCCCATGGCAACTTGAGGTAATTTCATCCTGACCTATTACATGTTACCAGGGAGAAGAGACTGAAGCTTACCTTGCTACAACCTACTTTCAAGTAGCTGTAGGGAGCAAGAGTGTTTGTCACCATTTGGACAAAAGACCTCTGATATTTCCCTTATTGCTATATCATGGAGTCATAGAATCGGGGAACTATTTCTGTTGTAAGAGAACTCAAAGATACTCAAGTCCAACAGTCAACATAACACCACCATGGCCATTTCTTGAACACTTCCAGGCATGATGAGTCCTCTCTGGGCAACCTATTCCAATGCCAGACCACTCCTCCAGTAAAGAAATATTTTCTAATATGCAATCTGAATCTTCCTGGCACAATTTCAGGCCATTTTCTCTCATTCTACCAGCTGATACTAGGGAGAAGAGACCAACCACCACCTCTATTGCTCTTCATTTCTCTCAAGTCAAAGAATTACCTCGTTTCACCAAACTGCGAGTTCACAACCTGTCTCCATGACCATTCTATTTAGATAAGTTATTTCTTTCTTCCTATCTTCTCTAAAAGAGCCTGTTTTCAACAAATGAATAGTACTTAGGCCAGCCAACATATTAGACTGGTAAAATAAATCAACATCTTAAAAATACAGATTTTTTTTTTCTCATATCTATAAGAGCCATAAAAATACAGAATTATGTGAAAAGAATCATGGAATCATAGAATAATAGAATGGTTTTGGTTGGAAAAGATCTCTAAGATCATTGAGTCAAACTTTCAGCCTGGACCACTGTGACCATTAAACCAAGCAATACAACCTTGTTGACTATCTCTCCTACTACCACTGCAGACACAGTAGATGTTTAAATACCTCCAAGCTTTTCTACAGTTACCGCAGGAAGAATATTGCCTGATGGAGCAGCTAGCCAACCACAAGCCTAAAGAGATGATGTAAAAAAGCCTCCCTAAAAGAAACAAGCATTGGCTGATGCTCTGTGAGCCCTCTAAGATGCTCTGCAATGTCAGAGGTTGGATTCAGCAGAATTTAAACATCTCCTTCTCCTCCTGCCTCCACATTTCCCCCAGTTATTCCAACCGAGATGCCCAAATGCCCAGCAGCCAGCTGAAATGCCACTGAAAGCATCTCTCTTTGCTATCTACAGCGTATTGCCAGTCACATTTCATGCTTGGGGCAGGATGGCTGGAAAGCTTCCTATCACAAATGTACCTGGGGGTACTAGTTGGCAACTGGATGAAAAAGAGCCTGGGTGGACAAGAAAGCCATCAGCATCCTGGCCTGGACCAGGAATAGTGTGGCCAGAAAGGGCAGAGAAATGATTATGTCCCCGTACTCAACACTGGTGAAGCCACAGCTTGAGTCTTGAGTTCAGTTTTGAGGCCCTCACTACAAGATGGACATTGAGATGTCTAAGCAAGTCCAGAGAAGGGCAACAAAGCTGGTGAAGGATCTGGTGAGGAGCAGCGGAGGGAATTGGGGTTGTTTAGTCTGGAAAAGAGAAGGCTGAGGAGGACCTCATTGGTCTCTAGAAGTACCTGAAAATAAATCTTACGAGGAGTGACTGACAGAGCTGGGGCTGTTTAGTTTGAAGAAGTGGAGGCTGAGGGGAGTCTTCATTGCTGTCTACAACTACCTGAAGGGACATTGTGAAGAGGCTGCTGCTGGTTTCACAGGTAATTGGAGACAGAACAAGGGGGAATGGCCTCAAGATGAGACTGGGTAGGTTTAGATTAGATATTAGGAGGAAGTTTTTCACAGAGAGAGTGGTCAGGCGCTGGAATGAGCTGCCCAGGGAGGTGGTTGAGTCACCAACTTTGGATGTGTTTAAGGGTTGTTTGGATGTGGTACTTAGGGATATGGTTTAAGGTGAATCTTGTAGAGTAGGGCTATATGTTGGACTTGGTGGTCCTGAGGGTGTTTTCCAACCTGGATATTTCTATGATTCTGTGAAATCAAAATCTGAATGCTTCTGTGATTCTGTGAAAAGAGGCTGGAGCCAGGTGGGGGTCAGTCTCTTCTCCCTAGTATCAGGTGATAGAATGAGAGGAAGTGGCCTGAAATTGTGCCAGAGGAGGTTTTTGTTGAATATTAAGGAACACTTCTTTACTGAAGAGTGGCCAGGCATTGGAACAGGCTGTGTAGGATCAGCATTTGTGGAGATGTCTAAGCAATGTGTAGACATGGTTTGATGGCCATGGTGGTGTTGGGTTGACAGTTGGACTTGCTGATCTTACAGGTCTTTTCCAACTGAAACAATTCTATGATTCAATGAAGCCTTGAAGGTTGTCTCTTGGCTGAGGGCAGTACCCTTCATTCCTATATTTGTCTAACCCCACCATGAAATAGTTGCTGGCAGGAGAGAGCACTTACACTTGTGTGGCAGGTAGGCTGACCTGCCATGCACCAGGCTTGTTGGGTTGGGGACTTCTGCCCCTCCTCCCCTCCTTTATGAATTGCTGTCTTTGATCCATTTTTCATATGTTTCCCTGTGCAAGCACACAAAGAGAAATATTCATTGTAATATTTATGAACATGACCTGATAGTTACTATGGTTTCAAAGAAAACAGGAAAACTGGATGCAAAACTGGATGAGCTGCACTTCAGGCATCTATAGGTATGGCACGTGTTATAAATTCACTTCTAACTGACTCACTTTTCTTGCTGAGGTAAGTGTTGACATTAGACAATTTGGTGGGGGAGCATTTATTTCTGCATTTATTAAAATGTCAGTAACAGCAGGAGTAACACCTCCTAAAAGGCCTGCAGGTGCTTGTCTTAAAAAAATCCAACTTTTGAGGAGGATAAAAAGGCACAAACACCATTTAAAGTGATTCACTGGTGCCTGGAAGAGATATATTTGGATGCTCAGTTCCTCTGTGTGATGCATAATTGATAGCATTCAAATCCAGGGCACTGCCTGGACTGCCCAAAATGCCACATTCAGTGCCTTCACAATGCTCTGCTGAACCAAAGCAGAACAGATGGATCTGATGCAAATTTTGATGCATCAGAACCAAATCCCAGGATCACAAAACAGTAGGAGTTGGCAGGGATCTCTAGAAATCATCTAGTCCAACACCCCTGATAACACAAGTCCACCTATATCAAGTTGCACAGGAACAACATCAGGTGAAAGTTTCCAGTGAAGGAGACTCCACAACATCCCTGGGCAGCCTGGTCCAGTTTTCCAGCATCCTCACAAGAAAAAAGTTTTCCCTTGAGTTCAAGTGAAACCTCCTACATTCTAGTTTGCGTCCACTGCCCCCTGTGAGGTGAAACACTTCTACAGTACAAGAATAGGGAAGGTGGCAAATCCTCAGCATTGACTCTCTAGCTCTATATACCACTCCAAGCTCACTGCCCTGTGTGCTGCAGCATACTCTAGCTTTGGGTACCACTGAATAGAACCCACCCTCGTGACCTCCACTCTTTAGAGGTTTATATACATTGAGAAAATTGCCTCTCAGTCCTCTCTTCTCCAGACTAGAGCACCCTGGGTCTCTCAGCCTCTCATCATAGGAGAGATGCTCCAGTCCCCTCTCCAGGGGTTCTCTGTCTTTCTTGAACTGGGGAGCCCAGAACTGGACACAATACTCCAGGTGTGGCCTCACCCAGGCAGACAGTAGATGGGGAGAAGAACCTCCCCTCAGCCTGCTGGCCATACTGTTCTTAATGCACTCCAGGAGACCATTTGCCTTCTCGATGTGGGCACAATGCTAGCTCATGGTGAACTTCATGTTCACCAGCACTCCCAGATCTTTCTCTACAGTGCTCCTCCTCAGCAGCTCAACCCCTCACCTGTACTGGTGCAGGAGGTTACTCGTCCCCAGGTGCAGGACTATACACTTGTCTTTGTTGAACTTAATGAGCTCCACTCTGCCCTATTCTCCAGCCTGTCCAGGTCTTGCTGGATGGCAGCACAGCCTGATGGAGCGTCAGCCACTCCTTCCAGCTTTGCATCATCAACATTCCTAATTTATTCAACAGCTGCTCTTTAGACAAACCCAAATGCAGGTGAGTGCTACCTCCAAAACTTAAACGTACTCAAAGTGAAAAGGAAGGAGATGAAAAATATATGGGTAAAAATGCACTGGATAAGTAAAAATAGCTCTGCAGAGGTCAGGGCACTAAGCAGCAGAGGCAATGCCTAATGAGTTCAGATGAAGCACAGGGCTGATAAGATAGCACAAAGTTGTTGGTTTTTTTTTTTCATTCTCCCTCTGAAAATGTTTCAGGAAGCTACTGCTGTTGCCCTCGGATCTGCTCTCCAAAGAAATTGGTAAGACATCAGCTTGTTCATATCAGAAGGAAATATAAACTGAGGTCAAGGAAACCACAACATCTGGAATGTGAGAAAAGGATTTACTGTTAAGGGCTTAATGAACTGTGGAAGTGAAGTTCTCAACTCGGCTAATTTGTTTGGCCTTAAAAGAGGAATGAAACGTGAATCTGGAAGAAGGTTTTATGGCTCTGTCCTGAAGAAATAAGAACTACATCTGAGTGAAAATTAGCAAAACCCCGTGCCAATATGGAGAATGTCACTATTATTTAGTTGATGCTACAAGAAAATGCTAAATTCTAAATACTAGCATGTGAAAGAATGAGAGGAAACAGCCTGAAAAATATCTTTACTGAAAGACTGGTCAGGAATTGGAACAGGCTGCCCAGGGAGTTGATGGAGTCACTGTTCCTGGAGATGTTCAAGAAACTTGGGGACATGGCACTTTAGGACATGGTTTGATAGCTGTGGTGGTCATAGTTTGAAGGTTAGACTCAATGATCTTTGAGATCTTCTCCAACCAGAGCAATACTATGATTCTGTGATGAGATACTCCAGGCACTATACCAGGCACTCAATCCATGGGAACCGAATGAAAAATAATCCAGGTGAAACACTTCCACAGTGTAAGGATAGGGAAGGTGACAGGTACTGTATACATCCCCTCCAAGCTCACTGCCTTGTGTGCTTCAGCATACGCTAGCAAAACTTAGTAATTTGGGAAGCTAATGGCAGATTTAGGGGTTGGACTCGATGACCTCTGGGGGTCCCTTCCAATTCCTTACTTTCTGTGATCCTGTGATATTTTTCAGGTTATTTTCTGAGCAACCTGTTGCAGTTTTTCATTACCCACACACATTGTGGAGAACTTCCTCCTAATGCTCAACCTGAATCTACCCTGCTCTAGCTTAAAATCATGTCTCTGGAGTTGTTTAAAAAATGCGTGTACTTGGCACTTCAGGATGTGATTTAATGGCCATGGTGGTCTTACGTTGATTGTTGGACTCGATGATCTCAGAGGTCTTTTCCAACTGAATCAATTCAATCATTCTATGATTCTATTTCTGTGCAGTGCTTGCAGCCATAAACATTTTCCTACATTCCCCTTGAAGAACTTCATTGGTCTTCCCACCACACCATGGATAACAAGCTAAGTGAGGACACAGGTAGAAATTGTTTCCAGGGCAGTGATGTGGCCAGAAAAAACAAGTGGAAAACCCGTTTGGGATGTTACAGGTTGATCTTGGCAGTGGCAGCCAGGAGAGCAATTGTTTATTCTACAAAGCTGCCACAGATTTAAACCCAAATCTCTTCACAATGCAAATCAGACCAAATTCCACTTAATCCAGGAAGTTTTGACTTTAAAGGGACTGGAAATGAGAGAAACACTAGGCTGCTGGGATCAGGATCTAAGGATAGCCTTCCAGTTCCCTGCTTTCAGCGAGGGGCCATCCATTGCCTAATAATTGAAGCTGTAAGAATTTCAGTGGACCAGAGTAGGAGGCTAATGGAAGAAGAGCACCTGGTTGATTTCTCAAAACAAAATAATTTTTTGGTAGCATTTATATCCTTCTTTTACCCTCAGCCATCAATACAGAGGAGATTCATTTAGCATAAAGAGCTACAGGCTGCAAATTGTCTTCATTGGATGGGAAAAGCGGATTTGATACATGGAAGCATTAGAATCATTATGGTTGGAAAAGACCTCTAAGATCATCAAATCCAACTGTCAACCCAACACCCTCATTCCCACTAAGATATATCCTGAAGTGCCATCTATACACATTTTTTAAACATCTCCAGGGTGGTGACTCCACCACCTCCTGGGGCAGCCTGTTCCAATGCCTGACCACTCCTGCAGGAAAGAAATTTTTCCTAATATCCAACTTAAACATCCCCTGGCACAGTTTCAGGCCATTTCTTCTTGCCCTATCTCTAGTTACTAAGAAAAAGAGACTGACTTCTACCTGACTACAACCTCATTTCAAGCAGTTGTAGAGAGCAATAAAGTTTTCCCTGAGCTTCCTGAGGAGGGACTTTGTTGCTCTGTACAATGCGATGCAGTTCTCATCCTGCTCCTATCTGCGAGATCCCAACCTTTCTGTAAGCAGTTAAGTCCCTTTGGGCTTGAGCTGATTTTGTTCTGGATCAAACCATGGAAGACAGCTCTGAGCAAGGAGAGAAGCATCTTCTGCTCTTCACAGAGGGATGAGCTTCAGAGGTTTTTCATCAAAATCATGGCTCTGCAGACCAGAGTTAGCAGCTGTGGGAGGATGACAGTGTTTGGAGCAGCTGTCTTCAGAAAACAGACAGCTTCTCATAGAATCACACAGCATTACAGAATGTTAGGGGTTGGAAGGGCTCTCAAAAGATCATCCAGTACAATCCCCCTGCCAGAGCAGGATCACCTAGAATAGGTCACACGAAAATGCATTCAGGCAGGTTTTGAATGTCTCCAGAGAAGGAGTCTCCATATCCTCTCTGGGCAGCCTGCTACAGGGCTCTGTCATCCTCGCAGTGAAAACCTTTTGCTTACATTTAGGCAGAACATTTTATGCTCCAGCTTGCACCCACTGCCCCTTGTCCTGCCTATCACTGGACATCACTGAGCAGAGCCTGGCTCCATTCTGCTGACAGTCACCCTTCACATGTTTATAAACAGGAATGAAGTCACCTCTCAGATTCTCCTCCAAGCTAAAGAGCTCCCTCAGCCTTTCCTCACAAGGGAGATGTTCTGCTCCCTTCATCATCCTTGTGACTCCATGCCAGACTCTTTCAAGCAACTACCTAAGGTCCTTCTTAAACTGAAGGGCCCAGAACTGGGCACAAAATTCTAGATGCATCCTCACCAGGGCAATGTAGCAGATGAGGAGAGGAGGAGACCCTCTCTTGACCTACTAACCACACTCTTTCTAATACATCCCAGGTTACCATTGGCCTTCTTGCCCCAAAGGGCACATTCCTAGCTCATGGTCATCCTTCTGTCCACCAGGAACCCCAGGGATCTCTCCTCTATGTTGCTCTCCAACAGGTCAGTCCCAAACTCTATTAGTCCATGGGGCTGTTCTTTCCCTTTTTGGATTTCATTCAATTTCTCCCTGCCCAACTCTACAGACTGTCTAGGTCCTGCTGAATGGTAGTACATCTCTGCATTGCTGATGCCAGCTTGCATCCTTGCTGACTCATCTATTATGGAGCTCTAGGTGCATTTTCTGCAGCCTATTTATGCTCAGCTTATGAAGATGTGGTGGGGCACAACTCTCTCTTCTCTCCCTCTGGAAAAATCAGAGTGGGTACTGAGGCAGCACCAGAGAACAAGAATTCCCTCATACCCTCGGTCTGCTTCTGTCCTTCAAGCACAGCACACTAACTCCAGCAACCCCCAGCACAGTATTTTACCACACCTTTTTTTACACTAGGGAAACAAACATTTCCCTGTATGTTCATTGGCCTTCATTGCTGCATATCTAAACAAACACACACACACAAAACTAAAAAAGTACAGCTTCTTGGTCTTCCTGTTGCACATTGGTGATAGTGGTTTGGGGTAAAGGTGTCCACACTATAACTTCGCTACCATAGATGGCAGTAAATGCCCTACATCTGCATGCTTCTTCTGCCTGAGAGGTACAATCTCATCAGTACCCTTATCATTTAATTTTGAATCACAAACTCAGTTACACAGCATCCTCCCTGCAATATTAACAAATTAAGGCTCTGGGCACCCCAAGCAAGAGTTTTATTTCTACCTTTTCAAGGACAACAGACCTCAGCATAGACACCAAAAACCTACAGAAGGTCTAAGAAGAGAACTTGAACCTCTAGGCAGTCCCATCAATCATGACTATCATCCCCCTGTGCAGGCTGGTGCAAAACAAGGACTTAATGTCATGAGCTGACCAGCCACCAGAGAGCTGACCAGCAGGGAGCTGTGGTGCATCATGCCATGAGCAGAGTCATAAAACCATCACACATGACAGCCTGTTTCCATAAGTGACTGTGCCAAGCATAATTTCACCTTCAAGAGAAGGGGAAATTATTCCTTGTAGCTCTCCCATGAAAAGGATTTGAGGAAGAGCTGTCAGCGGCACTGCTGTAGCTGGTAGGTGGCACACAGGATGGGGACTGCGGAGGTGTCTGTGTAAGGATGAGGCAGCCAGGACAAAAAACAACGTGTCAAATTTCACTCAGAATAATCCAGGGGATTCCTGTAACACTAGACAACCTCGTGAGGATGATGGAAATGCTGACCCAGGTTGCCCAGAGAGATGGCAGATGTACCATTCCTGGAAACATTCAAGGTCAGGTTGGACTGGGCTCTGAGCAACCTCATCTAGTTAAAGATGTTCCTGGTGACTGTAGGGGATTGGACTAGATGATCTTTAAAGATCCTTTCCAACACTGAATTTNCAGATATTTACAGACATATACAAAGGTAATACAGAAACACCACACCCCTCCCAGAGATCAAAATCCCTAAGAGGGGTTTCTAACCACCCCTACCACCTTCTCGCCTTCCCCAATCTTATCTCACCATCTGTTTCATGCAGCAGATAGGCAGACGTAGATCAGCCAGGGAGGTTAGCAGCAGGAAAGAAGTTAGTGGAATTTTTCAGATTCAGCTACAAAAGGCAGGGAAAAAAGAGCCATGCAAGAGCAGCAGGAGCAGCCACAGCCCAGAGAGGTCTGAAGCAGTCTGACTTATCTATATTTGGGTTAGAGCTCTTAAACAATTTTATTTTTCTTTCTCAGTAAAGCTGTGAGTGAAGTAGCACCCTCAGTGTTTTCCTCTCTCAGCCTATAGCCTATTTTCTCATTCAAATCCTCCAATTGTTTCAAACCAGCACACCTATGATTCTACAATTATTAAGTATGAAATAATTATTTCCATAAGAAAGAACTTTAACTCTTCAATTAACAATAAACTCACATTTGCAGTAAATATTTCAAAGTGGCTTTGAGGAGGCAGGAAAATAACCCCCACCATCCAGCCTTACATAAGTTAAATACAACTATTTTCAAGCACATGTCTATCAAATACTATTTGAGGAAGGCTAATTTAAGAGCTGATGAAAATGCAGTATTTGTTTGATTAGAGGACTAGAATATAGGAAACTCCATCTAAATACTGGAACAGGCTGCCCAGAGTGGTGGTGAAATCTCCATGTCTGAAGTAATTTAAAACCCACCTAGATCTCTATCCTGCCCCTATCATTCTGTGGCTGTGACACCAAGAAGGTTACTCAGAGTGCTAAAACCTGAAGTGATTCTCTTTTGTTCCTGCACTGATGGGGTGTTTGGCTGAATAGGAGCAGGTTCCCCATCCTCCTTTCTCCTTTCCTCTGCACTTAGGAGGAAAAAAAAAGAAAAAAGAAAAAAAAAAGAAATAAAAAGAAAAAAAAAAGGAAAAAGAATTTACCATTAGCTGGAGATTAGCTCATACATTCAAAAATGTTGTAAAATATTTTTATGGCACTACTTCTATCACATTTAAAGATGACTATACAGGACATCTAAAGCTCAGGGTAAATGATACACATGCTTTTTTTTTTTTTTTTTTAAACAGGAGCATTATCTTCAAACACAGAAGACCACAACTCATTTCAGAAAGACAAAGCATCAACGTTTACTGGGAAATTATTCCTCTTGAAGTGCAAAATATAATAATTAGAACCACCTCATAATAATTACCTAATCCTTATTATTTTGCTTTTGGAATATTTATTTAGACTTGGGTTACTCAAGATTCAAATAATGCAGAGCCTGCTGTCATGGCTCTTTAGCCAAATGACTCGTAGGCTCTTGTAAACAGCCCTGTGATCTGATTTCCATTGGGACAGGAGCTGTAAAAGGCCAGGGATTTGCAATGGATTTACACGTATACGGTTTCAGTTAAATTACCAAGGTCGACTTAACAGCCCTTTTCCTCAGAGTCTTAAATACATTTGCCACCCAGCCTCTCCTTACCATGTTCAAGGAAAGGACTGGTGTGATTGGAAAGGGTGCTGGAACTCTCAACTTAAATTCTTTCAGCAGACTGAAGGTGATATGTGAAATATATTAAATATTTCTTTAAAAGAAGTATTTTAAATTATTTTTTTAATGGTCTTTGTAGAATTCCTAGAAAACCAATTCTTCCTAATGCACACACAGAGGTTTTCTTTCCATTTAGAAAAGGTTATTCAGGCTTTGGGCAACGACAGAGAATAACACTTGCAGCTCAATCATATCGTAGATATTAGCCAAGCCTTCTGAAATCATAGAATGGTTTGGGTTGGAAAGCACCTTAAAGATCACCAGTTCCAACACCCTGCAGGGATACTTCCCTCTAGCCTCATCCAATCTGGCCTTGAACATCTCCAGGGAGGGGGAATCCACAACCTCCCTGGGCAACCTGTTCCAGTGTCTCAACATCCTGTCAAGAATTTCTTCCTAAACTCCAGTCTAAATCTGCCCTTTTCCATCTTAAATCCATTCCCTCTTGTCCTGTATCTCATTCTATCACTCAAAAATATATCAGATCATTGTCCCAAGATAATAACTCTTTCCTAAAAGGAAAGCTCCTGCAGACTGAACTCCAAACAAACAGACACACATTAACATCCTCTGACAGCTCTGCACCTTCCCAGCAGACTTCAAGTAGTCTGACTTGAGGTGACTATGTAGAAAGCTACTGATAATAAAGGCAAACTAAACCCGTGCTCAATTCTCAAGTCTGGATGGCTGATTGTCTCCTTCACTTGGCAAAAAAATTCTTTCCTAACTGTTCTTGAAGCTACAGAGATAATTTCTCTAACACCATGGAAAGAATCAGATTAAAACATGATCCAGCAGCAGCACTTACCTCGGGCTGATTAATATGCCTAAACTGTTACTGTGCTGCCTTGCTTAAAAGCATGAAGAGAAGCTTTTCCAGGCTACCTCCTGTGTGCCAGGAAAACCTCTTTGATTAGTCACACTAAACCATTGCTTAAGTGGTATGAAGTTCTCATGCCTGCACTTTCCATAATCAAGTAATAAATTCTGGAGCTAATCATAAACTGTGCTGTCTCTACTAGGTGATGTTCAAGGAGATTCATCAAGAGTTTTCTTTAACCAGAGGGAAATTCAAAAGNATTTAAAGGTAACCTGGCAGGAGAAAGGGAAAAATTTTCTAAAAAAAAAAAAAAAAAAAAAAAAGTAGCATCCTACAACTGGGAGCAAAATTAATTTCAGAGGTCATACGTATAGGTTGAGAGCTATACACTGCTTCATGACAAGCACCAGACTGTGATTTGGGAAAGAGGTGAGGACAGCAGATATGTGGCCAAAAGATGGAGGGAGGATCTCCTATCCCTCTACTCTGCCAGGGTGAGGCCACTCTTGGAGTATCGTGTCCAGTTCTGGGCTCCCCAGTTCAAGAGACACAGGGAATTACTGGAAAGAATCCAACAAAGGGCCACTGTGCTGAGTGAAGTAGACAGGGTAGGATTGTGATGGTTTGAGGCTAATTGGAATATTTTAATAAAAGAAATTAAATTATAGGTTGAGAAAGGAAAACATTGGTGATGTCTACCTTGCTCATAGGTTTGCTGACAGATACAAAAGTAAGAACACAAACATAGACAAGACAGAGTCAACCAGGTTTGAGTTCTGGCTGTTGGTCTCTCCCTTTCCTTGCCTTCTAGCAGAATCTGTGTAACCAAACGAATCTACTTCTGCTTCTAACCCACCCCCCTCCTCCAACCAATCTTCCCTGGCATGTTTGGTGGGTGGGGGAAGGTGGAAGGGTGGTTGGGAACCCCCTCTGGGGACTCTGATCTCTGGGAGGGGTGTGGTGTTTCTGTATTACCTTTTCACTGTATATAGCTGAAAATATCTGTAATATATTGTAAATATCTGCTTGCATATTGTACTGAGCTGTAAATATAAAGCTTCATTCATTAACTACCAGGTGGCTGAGTCTAGTCTCTGTGATTTCAAAAGTGGGGGGACAGACAGATAAATCCTGAACCACTACAACCACAAAGATGATGAAGAGACTGGAGCATCTCTCTTATGAGGAGGGACTCAGAGACCTGGTGGTCTTTAGCCTGTTGAAAAGAAGACTGAAAGGGAACCTTCCTAATGCATCTAAATGTAATGAGGATGGGTCTGGGCTCTTTTCACTGATGCCCAGTGAGAGGATCAGAGGAAAAGGACACAAACTAGAACACAGGAGGTTTCAGTTGAACTTAAGGAGAAAATTTGTTTCTGTGAGAGTGATGGAAAACTGGAGCAGGCTGCTCAGAGAAGTTGTGGAGTCTCCTTCTCTTGAGACTTTCAAAGCCAGCCTGGATGCATTCCTGTGCAACCTGCTCTAGGGGCATCTGTGCTAACAGGGAAGTTGGACTAGATGATCTTCAGAGGTCCTTTCTGACCCCTACCATCTTGTAATTCTGTGATTTTTGTTAGACAGGAAACAATCTCTTGGGCATGCAGCAATCAACTTCAGTGCCACCTCTTGGACATACAACAATCAATTTTGGTGCCACCTGTTGAACATACAACAGTCAACTTTGGTGCCACCCCTTGGACATACAACAATCAATTTTGGTGCCAACTCTAGGACATACAACAATAGATTTCAGTGCCGCTTCTTGGGCATGCAACAATCGATTTTGGTGCCACCTCTTGGACATACAACAATCAATTTTGGTGTCACCTCTTGGATGTGCAACAGTTGACTTCAGTACCACCTCTTTGACATGCAACAACCTACTCTGTGCAGAGGAGACAATCAAACAGGGCTTCTGAACTTGAATATACATAATATATGACTCTATAAAACCCCAAGACATGTAGAGTACTCTTCAGCTCTCCATGGCCCTCAACAATACTATCTAAAGCCTGGCTTGAAATGTAATCTAATTCTTTTGTACTTGTGATACCATACACTTGGTTTAAACTGTGTGGTTTTAAGCTAAAAAAGGAAAAAAATAATCTATCATAATGCCCCTCCAGGTGAGATTTATTATAGATCACTTTCTAAAACCCACCTGCTCTATGTGCATGTGCATACCATATTCATCTCCTTATTATCCAGTTGAAAAATTCTCAGTGTGTGCAACGCCTCAGATATAATAGCAGGCATGCCAACAGAATATGACACTTATGCTAATCTGCACCCTGCTGTGGAAAAACATACACAAGGATTCCATTACCACATTCATTAGGCTGCAGTGCACTTCATCTTGAATAGGGATTATGAACTATAATAGAGTGAAAACAGTTGATTGAATCCATTTAGCCAAATCTCTATGACATTAGCAAAATATTTCAGCATGAGGAAGAGGAGGGGTTAAACTTTCTCCTTCTGGGATGTGCTGTCCTTGCCCCATCTCTTCCTGGCACTTTGGTTTTAACAGGGAGAGTTTTGAGAAGGCCGAGGTCATGATCACATATTGCTCTGAGAGAGTGTTTTAAATATTCAAAGAGCTGTCCAAGAAATAGCCAAGAGCAATGTGACACAGATGGTGTTGGGACTGATGGGGACTCCCCAGACACATGAACTGTTTCTTGTTTTGCACAGATCACAGAACCTTAGAGTTTAGAATGGAACTCCAGAGATCACCCAGTCCAACCTCCCTGTCAATGCAGGATTCCCTAGGGTAGTTTGCACAGGAATACACCCAGGTCAGTTTGGAAAGTCTCCAGAGAATGAGACTCCACAACCTCTCTGGGCAGCCTGCTGCAGGGCTCTGTCACCCTCACTGTAAAAAAGTTTCTCCTCATGTTGAGGTGAAAGTTTCTCTGTTCCAGTTTGTAGCTGTTTGTCTTATTGCTGTTGACTGCTGAAAAGAGATTGGCCACATCCACTTGACACTCACCCCTCAGATATTGGTACACAGTGATCAGTTCTCCTCTCAGTCTTCTCATCTCCAGACTAAACAGTCCCAGGACTCTCAGTCTCTCTTCATGGGGGACATGCTCAAGAACTCCAGTTGTCCTTGTGGCTCTCCACTGGACTCTTTCTACTAGATCCCTGTCTCCTGAACTTGGGAGACCAAACCTGGACACAGTATTCCAGGTGTGGTCTCACTAGGGCAGAGTAGAGATTCTTCAAATTATCTTAACAAATTCTTCATGCACCTGTCATAGGCTTTTTTAGCACTGATGAAGGAGGATTCCAAGTGATCAGCAAAACCTCTCATCAAGGACAGTTAGGTTGGACCAGTAGATCAATGGGGTCCCTTCCAATCTGGCATTCTGTGATTCTATGACATTATGCTGCTGAAATGGTAATCACATTCTGATAGGGGGAGGAGGGGGGTTGGGGGGAGTGTGGCAGGAACAGAAGTCCCGTTTTGTTATTAAGTTTCCCAAGTAGGCTTTGAATGCATGTTCAATTTTTAGTTCTACACAACATGACTGCCTCCTGGCAGCATGTCTTTTTCGGCAGAAAATTCAACTCAAACTATTTAAAGTATGGTAAGAAACAATAAAGACTGGAATTATAAGTTGCCACTGGAGAAAGGTTTATGACTTTAGCTGTGCCCAAGGAATGGAGAGGAGGAGGGGAACAAAAAAAGAAACAAAAGTAAGGAGGAGAGGAGAGAAAGGAAAGAGGGAAGGGAGAGGA